>CM051697.1:26532571-26630071 GCA_028022725.1 Lycodopsis pacificus
TACACTTCATGTTTACTTCTCCTGATCTTTACCTCCTATAACAAGGTCCATATGGGCATCTCAATAAATAAACATGTTATATTATATTGTATTATATTATATAAGTGTTATTTACTGCTTTTTTTCATGTTGGAATAAATGTTAAATATTTAACTGCCAAGTAATAATGCGTATTTGATGCAAAACATTTTTTGCATTAAATCATACTGGATGTTTGCTGAAATTGATAGGATGGCCCTACCTTGAAAATTTTCCACCAGCCGCCACTGCACTGTAGTGCAGTGGTTCTCAACTGGTCTGGCTGCGGGACCCACCATCACCCCTTAATGACAAGCCCACCACCCAAATATTATTTATTTATTTATTTTTATATTTATTTTTATATATATATATATATATATATATATATATATATATATATATATATATATATATATATATATATATATATATATATATATATATATATATATATATATATATATATATTCAAGACGTCTAGTAGTAGTAACGTCTATGTGTAGTAAACAACTGTCAAATCAAATAAAGAAAGTACACATCAATTATATTTTAACAAATATTATTCTCATTTTTCAAATTGAACTGGATGGATTAGAAATACATGAATACATGTTATTCTCATTTCAAGTAAAATAACAGCTGGATTAAAAAATAAATTACGTAATGAAATTCAATTTAGAAAAAATATTTTCACTGAATTACGCTGCAGCTTTAAACTCAGTCCCTTCAGGGTGAAGTGAAAAATCCACAATATTATATTTTTCTCATCTTCCAAAAAGAGAAATTAGTGTTTGAAAAATTCACCTCTATGAGTCTGTCCAGTCAGAGTCTAATGACTCTGGTCTCTCTGGACATTTCTCTCTTTTGGAGATCGTCCTATGATTTGACTTTCACAACCCACACCTCAACAGTCCTGCTCTGCTGTCTGTATCCTCGTCTCTCCTCGTGTGTCACGGTGTGTGTACATCTCACTCAAGTCAGGAAACTTGTCAGAATACTCATATTTGATTGGCTGAGCTTCATCACGTGATGTGATTCACAACGCATTGGTCGGTGTTTTTCCTGCACCACTGAACAAGTGCTGTAAATGCTGGAATAATTCCAATGCACAAATAAATAAATTACGATTTATATAAATGTAAAAAAAAAAAATCACAAATATATTTCTGCATTTGTAAGTATGCGTTTTTTTCAACATTCTCTTTTTCTATTGAGATACCGGAGACACACATTCCAGGGTGAATTGTAGAAATGAAGAAAACCAAGAGTAATGACTTCACTCCCTTTCCTTACCGTTTGGCGCACACTGTAGAACAGAACCTCTTGGACCTTTTGAAGACATAGGCGAAGTCCACCTTCCCACACAGCTCACAGGTCAGCATGGGCTCCTTCTGGGCCTTTAGCTCTGAGGGAATACAGCCAAAATACACTCAGACCAACACCAGCACCGGCACCATCACCGGTCCCTCCCTACATCGTAGAGACATGGGGTACATCCCAAGTCTCTTAATTGCATCCCCGTTTCCCTCCTTGCGTCTTTGTCCCTCCCACCAGGACGCATGGAGGAAACCATGCGAGGAGAGAGGAAACGAGGTAGTATATTTTAAGAGACATGAGACGTCCTTTCCACAGTTGTGTCACATGAAGCGACGTCTGTTTCTGATGACGGCGGCGCTGATAACAGCTGGAGAGACTTTTGATAAGTTTGTGTCTGTTCACATGATCACTGTACTTAATACTAGTAACTAATAATACCAATAAAGGCAGTAATCAGAATCAGCTTTATTGGCCTTGTATGCATACGCATACATGGAATTTGTCTCCGGTTCCCACTCCGCTCTAAATGTACATACAATACACCATTTTACAATAGCTTTACCTTTTGCTGAGAGGCCGTCCATCTTTGAGTCTGCAGTGTGTCTCCTTAGGCTCTCGATGGAGAAAGATGGACGTTCCACCTGCAGACAGACAAAACACACTTCATCATACCAGCTGGTACTGTTGCAGAAAACAAAACAAAGTGACCGAGAGCTCAAGGATAGATTGCCATGAAAAGTTGTTTTTGTGTCTTTATCTGCAGAAAACACAAAAGCAATGGGTGGAAACGGTGTGTTAGAGAGTGATCAATGCTTTTGATCAGTTCGATGTGTGTGTGTGGAGCTTCAGTGTGTCACCTGGTGACAGCAGTATGGACTGATGGTTTTTCACCACGTTCTCATGCCTGTACCTTTTCAGAGAAAAAAACAATCTATCTGGTCTACGTGTTTGAGAGCGGCTACTACAGATAGCCGACTCACAGGTCTCTGACTACCGTCCCTGTCTGCCATGTGATGATCTGATTCTGTGTACTGGGACATTACAGAAGGACACGTGCAGGGCTGCGGTACTCACGGGGAAAGGCTCAGCCCCCTCCTGGATAACGAAGCCCTCTATCAGATGGGTGAGGATGTGGGACTTGACTAAGGCCTGGGCCGGTTTGCTCTCTCCATTGTGTCGGCTGTTGTTGCTGTTAGTGTTCCCATTCCCAGAGGTCATGACTGGAGCACAGGCCGCCCCTTACCTGTCAACACAAGCAGCAAGGCAAACCCGTCAAGCCACGTGGACCTGGGACCAGGCCCCCACTGCTGCTGATCAAACACACAAAGAATGCAATGCGAACACAGCTGTTTACTGTTGCCCAGTGTTTTGGCATACGCACTAGTATCAGCTTGCTTGATATATATAACAGGTGTTTTTTTAAACTCTTTGAGAACCATTTTTCATTTGGTAAAAGTGGTTAAAGTTGTGTTGTAAGTTGCTGACTTTGCACTTGCAACAAGTTGTCTTCTTGCACTTCGCCATGGGGATGCAGTTGTACAAGTTGAATGCATGCCAATTTAAAGTGTGGCCCCCCATGTGAATGCAGTCTGGCGTGTCATTCTCTCCGCACTGGGATCACTGGTGTTCACAGCTCAGTCTACTCTTTGCCCTCATTTGTTCCACTTTGTTGTCCTTGTTCTCAGCTGTTTTGTCTGTTTATGTGTAAGTGCATTGAGTGCAATGAAAAAGTATAATTCATGAGTCAAATTCCTTAAATGTGCCAATAAAGGATCACATTGTGTGTAACGCTACATTGTTGTTGTGGAAACCCATCGGTTCAATATCAAGCTGTGATTGTTAAACGAGAAAAGACTGCTATACACAACAACGATCACGTTGTCTAGCTGGAACGCCTTGTATCAAATCGATGTAGCCCAGTGGTTACTTGGATTGGCTAGTTTGAATGTGTGAATGAATTAAACGAACGTAACTACACAGCATTAAAGTCCACGCGTCCATGCCCCTTTTAAAAGAAGAAAGACTTCAGAGTAGTTTGCTTACTTCTACAGACAGACCACCTCTGAATCGGTGAGAAAAGAGGCGCTCCGCTCGGTAACAATGGTAACGTTAGAGGGAAGAAAAACTCTTTGTTTAAACGGCTCCAAACAACGCGTTCATTTACTTACACTCCCTCCGCCAAAACGGCGAGGAGCCGGTCCGCCACTTGTAACGCTGACAAATGTCCGAGTAGCTCAACAAGCCGCGGGTGAACTTACACGAGGACACCCAAAGTTAGCAACTGCTTCATATCCTCACTATGCTTCAGCTTTCTCCTGATTCCAGCAGCAGACACAACAATCCTCTGGTCGCGTGCGTGTGTGGTTCACTGGAAGGATTTCCGGCAACAACCTTCAGAATAAAAGCCTATATGGATAACGATATTTGTTTCTTTTTCTGCATCAATTTCGACTAGCACCACTAACGTTTATTCTTGAACGTACTTTTGAAAGAAGCCAGTTAAAATATTTAACCGAAGGAATCGGCAGTTATTTTACGATTGAAAGCTTCGGATATAAAAGCTAGTAAGCGGATTCGTGGACTTTAGAGGCGGACCTGGTTTTAATTTCCTAAATTTGCACTGGGCGCCTGGTGCTTCCAGTCCAGGGTAATGCCTTTATTCTGAAAGCATCGTGTTCTGGTCTGGTATTATCGTGGCTTCGAACGTTGACTACATTAACACACTACTAGCAGCTTAGTAAGTGGAAAGCAGTCTGGTCTGTCTGACAGCTGTACGGGAACTAAATAAGAGGCTAAATAATAACTAAAGAAGTCCAGGCTGAGGACACTGTACAAATGAGCTTCCAATTACAAATTTAGACCAATATATTAAAGTTGAACACTGTTAAATACTGTTCACTTCGTGAAGTATAATTTTAAGTAGCAGTGAAGTTCATTAAAGATGATACATACCGTACGAAATGAGAAAGTCAGCTTTGAACTGTCATAAAAAACCCCGAGGTGTTCAAATTATACACATGAAACCCATATTAATAGTGTTCATTCAATAAATAATTCTGTACTGTAGCCTATTTACATTTGTTATGCAAACACATGTCTTTTTTCACTATATGTTCAAAACACAAACAATTGAAATGCAATTTAAAGATGAATAAACAAACCTCAGACACAGTGTCAACATTTGAGTATTACATTCAATTAGGTTAAATCGTACACTATTTATAACTGTATCTGGCACATGTACAGCCATGTTGACGACTGAACACTGTCCTTATGGTTCATTTAAAAACGTTTATTTTGAAGTGTGCAACCGGAAGTTGAGAAGACGCTGCTGCAGACTTGGAACCTCCACTGACATCTAGAAGCGGGACCACTCGTCAATGCGGTCCTCTGCAATGACTCTGTCCTGTGAGGCCACCGTCAGAGAGAGTAGCCTAACTGCAGCACGAGTCTCATGTCATCGCTGGACTTGATGACAAAAGAGTGTTTAGCTTCTGGGACCCTGTCCCCGGCCTCCCTTCAAAGAAGGTTCATAAAGAAGAGGAGGGTCGCTCCGTGGGCGCAGCAGGATGCGGACAGCGACTGTCAGCTGTGCAGGTGAGACTCACAAAACTGTCCCAGAAAGTTTCAATTCACTGGAATAAACCTAATCTACTGTTTCAGCTGCTGGTCGAGCTTTGATTTGACTAAACCTAGTTGTGATAAAGTTGTGTAAAGGTGATGAAGACATCATTCTTTAAAAAACATTAATTAAATTAATCAGTGACTTTTTCTTTTCTTTTTTAAGATCAAGCTCTTAAAATATGTAGCTTGTCATCCCATATCTGTGTTTCATGATAACCGGCCATGTCTGCTTTTACAAAAAGGAAGGTGACCATTGTCCAACCATTTGTTACTAAATTGCTCCCTCTTAAGCACAGACTATTCTGTGTCCATATGTCGTAATCTGCCCATGCCTGTGAGGATTTGCACGGTTTGAACTTGTGCGGCCCTAAATGTATGACCGAGCTGACTTTAGTTGTGGCTCGATCATCATCTGCACAGGTGTGAACACATCACGCAGGCATTTAGACTTACATGTACATCCGTCGCCCGTTTATGCACCCATCTTTGTAGTCCGGCGCATCACTTCGTAACTATTTTAGCACATAATAAGGAGCCATGGAAACCCCCCCTCCCCACACACATTTTCATGTTGTCATTGGGGGTATGCATCTGACATTTTTTTGTAAAAACCAACAATGCGACAAATATTTTCACTTCATGTCATTGCCAGGTGTGAAGGTGAGAAACTATGCAGTTTTGTCTTTGTACATGTTTGGACGACTTAAGCCTCCTTCAGTAATTCATCTGTTATGTTCCTGCTTTTCCAGGTGCTCCATATTTTCCCTGTCTGGCAGTAGTCGCTCTGGTCAACGGATTTTGACAGCCTGCATCCTCTCTTTCCTCGCACTGCTTGGCTCTGTATCCATAGACCTCAGCTCCAGCTTTGACCTGCTGCACACAACAGAGGCTGCTTACGATGAGCTTACTTCATGCAGGACGATAGCTATCCTGCAACACGTCAGTAAGCTTCAAAAGATGAGACATTTATTCACCAAAGACATGGGCAATGAGACATTGGAGGCAAGTTTTTCAGAGATTGTGTTTCCTGTGTTCGGTCATCTCTGTGGTGAAATGGCAGTTCAAAGCAATGGCCATGGGATCCCTTGTAGTGTTGAGTTGGCTGGATTTTGCCAAGAGTTGAGGTGGAGCGTTCAAGGATTTCTAAATACTTCTATGGATACAAATAGCACAAGTGAAAATGGTACCTCTGCTTACTCCCTGGCCATCGGAAGACTTCTTGACATCTGGGGTACCGTAGAAGATACTTTAATCAAAGTCAAACTGAATTCAAACTGGAGAGATGTACTGTCTGCAAGACTACTGATACAATTCATAGAGCTCAACCATCAGTTGATGGACTTCCCCCTCAAGGCAACTCACACTGACTTCCAGTATAAGTGGACTTATGTACTAAGCTACCTTGGATTTGCCAGAGTTATGACGGAACAACTGAATGACTGCTGGGTAGAGAACATAGACCTCAAGTTAAACTCAAGCCAGCATGTAAAACATTCTTATATTTTTGACACAAGTCTTTGGCTGATCTCTGGAGCAGGGACAGAGCTTCTGTCGGGGTCTCGCACTGGAATTCAGGCTCTGACATACACTCAGAAGTGCTTGTTTGATCGTGCGGTGCCGGCTCTCAGGTTGGCGTCTCGATCCGTGTCTTCGGGCCTCAGTATGAGGGTCTGCCTGCTGTCCATAGCCTGCCTCATCTACCCGGTAGTGATGGTCTCATTCAAGCAGATGACCGAGTGGATACAGAATTACGCCCAGAGCTTGAAGGAGAAGACAGAGGACCTGAAGCGCCAAAGGCAATTGGCTGAGGATCTGCTGCACCAAATGTTACCCAAGTCAGTCGCCAAGCAGCTCCGCCGGCATAAACATGTCGAGGCAGAGAGCTATGAGAAGGTTGGTGCAATTGCAAAGAGTGCATTTATTTATCTCATTGTGTATGGCTCAAGTACAGGTTATAAACTAGATGATTGAGAGTGCTAAAACCCTTTTCACACCTGAATGGACCAATGTGCTACTCACTGATTGGTCATTGCAAATAAGGCAGCTATTTTGGAAACATCACTTTTCTCACTAACTATTTACCAAAACCAGTTCAAAATATTTTTGAGATGACAAACTGGTTATGCAGTTGAATTATCATGTTTTGTTTATCTTCAATTCCTGTTGCCAGGCTCCAATGATCCCTAGGGGCTGACTTCCCGACTGAAATCTTGTAGGGATGACTGAGTTTGTAAGATGTAGTCTGGTTCTTTCTACAGCAACGTGAAAAAATAGCAAGCGCTTGGGGCAACAATGCTCTCTTAAATTTAGGATGTATCAGCAAAAATAATAGTGAAAGAGCAAAGTTTCCCCGAGTTGATTGCGAACAGATGTTAAATCGCAGGACTTTGGGCATAGGTCAAATAACCAGCCTGAGGTGGGCAAAGCTTGGATTGGAAGTAGAGCTCAATACTGCTTGGAAAAGCAGGTCATTAGTTTGATCCCTGGAGGTGCAGGGTAAATCTTGGCTGGGAGGTGAAAGAGTAGTATTGCTTTTTGACTTCATGTCATCCGTAAGCTAGGAGCACAGTCTGCTGCCTCCCACCCCCTGTTGTTGCTCTACAAAAGCATAATTCAACCAGTCCCGCTGTACTGTCCTCTGCTTCTTCACCAAAAACAAGCTTCTCAGCATCACACTCACTGTCTCGAGAACCATCTCACGCCTAGCACTCACAATATCAAATGACATTGATCACCACCTAAACACTTCCTTCTGGTCGGGGATACAGAACACTTAGATGGTCTCTTTGACCCTCAATACTTCAACAAGAAAGCTCACCAGCTTAACAATTGCATCTCAGTATGGTACCAGAAAGCACTGCAGAGGGTGGAAAAGCTGCCCAGTGCACCACGGTACTCTACTCCCTACCATTTAGGCTACCCAGAACAAAAGGTTACTGTGGAGGGTGCATCAGAGACACCTCTCACCCTGGCCAAAGCTATTTGGACTTGTTGGTGGTGACTTTGGTACTCAACTCTGGACTTGTTTGTTTGGACGTGGGACTTGACCTTGAACTTGTTGATTTGGATTTGGGACTTGACCAAGGACTTGTTGATTTGGACTTGGGACTTGACCAGGGACTTGTTGATTTGGATTTGGGACTTGACCAAGGACTTGTTGATTTGGATTTGGGACTTGACCAGGGACTTGTTGATTTGGATTTGGGAATTGACCAGGGACTTGTTGATTTGGACTTGGGAATTGGCTTTGGGACTTGACCTAGACCTGTTGCTCTTGACTTGGAAGTTATCGGCTCTGACTTGGTACTTTAATCTGGATTTCTTAGCCAAGAAACTTACTTGTGACTATGAAAACAACTTTTCGTTGTGCTCCCTCTTTCTGTAATCTTTCTTTCCATGAATAACAAACCCCAAGGTGTTAAAGTGTTGATGGACCTGTTGATTGTTAAAAAAGACTGCTGATAATATGACATTGTTTTGCTTTTAATGTCCATGAGGGAAACTCATCCTGCAATAAGGCATGATAAAAACAACTGCAATACATATGCAAACCTTAAAGGCAAATGGTAGAAACAGACAACACTGTTGAAGACAGATAAGACAATAACCTTTCCCCTCCACGCTCCTCCCCATTCACTTCTAACATTCAACCAAACAAATTCAGACCTCATAATGTTGCGAGGGCTGTGGGGTGCTGCTGCAAAGAGCAGCTACCTCTGCAAGATCTGCAAACATGATGAATGAATGTGTGTGTTTGCTGCCTTTGTTGCTATTGTTGGCGTAATTACCTATAATTGGCCTGTTCCATATTCATCAGGAGATAAAACAAGTTATTTGGGTGAAAATTGCATCTGGCTTATTAATGAAGAGGTTGGAAGCAGCTGTACCAAAAGCACTCTGTGTGTGTGTGTGTGTGTGTGTGTGTGTGTGTGTGTGTGTGTGTGTGTGTGTGTGTGTTGGGGGGGGGGGTCCTATTCAGCTTTTACTGAATAGGACCACGGCTTATTTTTGAACAGATCTTGAAATAAAATCTGTAAAACAAGTTTTGAAGATCTGTATGGTACAGACAAAGTGACGAGCAAGACAAAAAAATGAAAGTTAAAGATTGAAAATATCAATTCTGTTTAGCTTATTATGTCCTGACAATTTTATTTACTTGTTCTATTGATGCTTTTGTCTCTTATTCTTGATCAAGTCAAATAAATCCTTCTTCTTTTTTGGACATATTGTGACCAGTGCCAGATAATTAGTTGATATTTGTACAGTGGTGGAAAGTAAAATAAGTACACTTACTCAATCAGGTACGTGTGTTGTACTTGAGCATTTCCATTTACTTAATACCTCTCTTTCACTAGATTTCATGAAGAGATATTGCACATTATCATTTAATGTTTATCTAACATTATGATTCTGCATCCTCTCCCCCCCCCCCGCACCCCATTTCAAAATAAAAGCCCCAAAGAGTGAATTCTAACTGAAATGCTTGTGATGAAGCCTGTCATTTAATAAACTCTGTTTATGTGTGTCAAACATTAAGATTATGTCTCCTCTCCCCCTCTCTCCCCCACCCTTTCAAAATAAAAGCCTCAAGGATTAACTGTATTTAAACATTAAGCTCAAAATTAGGCTTTTTTTGTTGAAATAATGTATGCTCTTACTAATACTGCGACAACTACTACTTCTACTGCTAATATTTATAGTATTACTACTACTACTACTGCAACTTTTGCTGTTGCTACTATTACTACTGCTACTACTGCTATTACTGCTAACATCAATATTATTACTACCACTACTACTATTACTTATACTACAACTGCTACTACTACTACTGCTATTCCTGCTACTACCAGTACTAATACTACTACAGCTA
Source organism: Lycodopsis pacificus (assembly GCA_028022725.1). Classification (NCBI taxonomy): domain Eukaryota; kingdom Metazoa; phylum Chordata; class Actinopteri; order Perciformes; family Zoarcidae; genus Lycodopsis; species Lycodopsis pacificus. Next base: position 26,542,407 of record CM051697.1, read on the forward strand.
TTAGTACTACTGCTACTAGTACTACTACTACTGCTGTTACTGCTACTTCAAAAACTGACTTTACTAGTACTACTACTACTACTACTGTTATATTAAATACTACGACCACTACTATAGCTATTACTACGACTACTGACACTACTACTTCTTCTAATTACTAATACTTCTACTACTAATAATACTTCTACTACAACGTCTACTGCTACTACAAATATCATTACTGCTACAACTAGTACTTATTCTGATGCTACTAATACTTCTATTAATACTTGAATGAATGAATGAAATTTATTTATAGAGCGCTTTTCACAGACATGACATCACAAAGTGCTTAACAGCAGAAATTTAAAAAACATAAAAAACCACAATGTGACCCTAGGGTCAATAAATTACATACACAGAATAAAATTTAAAATTAAATAAAAATAAGATAATAAAAATTAAAACATGTAAAAATATATATAAAATAACATATAAAAATTAAAACAAGAGCAGGTCTAGGACATGGGTTTTTACTGAAACGCCAGCCTAAAAAGGTGGGTTTTGAGCTGGTTCTTAAAAGTATTCACAGTATCTCTGAGGCGTAGAGTTGCCTCGGGGCCATTGCCTCAAAGGCTCGGTCACCACGTGTCTTAAATCGTGTGCGTGGGACTGACAGAAGACCTAGAGCGTTTGACCTGAGAGTGCGGGCGGGTGAATATGGGCGAAGTAGATCAGCTACATAAGTAGGGGCCTGACCGTGAAGTGCTCTGTAAGTGATGGTGAGGATTTTGAAGTGTATCCTAAATGCTACAGGGAGCCAATGGAGAGATCGGAGTACGGGGGTGATGTGAGACCGTCGATTTGTCCTGGTGAGTAATCTGGCGGCAGCGTTTTGGATTACCTGCAGACGGTTGAGAGCAGATACACTGAGTGATGTGAAAAGTGAGTTACAGTAGTCAATGCGTGAAGAGATAAATGTGTGTGTATGATCATCTCTAAATCAGGTGTTGATACTACAGATCTTAGTTTACTGATATTTCTTAGATGGAAGAAACATGATCTGGACAGCTGCTTAACATGGGGGTCAAACGACATGGATCGATCAAAGAAAATCCCTAGATTGCGCAGGTTGCAATGGGCAGCAGAGGAGAGTGGACCAATACTCTGGCTGATCATGGGGACAAACTCATCTGGAGCAATAACTAGGACCTCCGTTTTAGAGTCGTTGAGTTGTAAGCAGTTTTCTGCCGTCCAGTCTCTGATGGCATTGACACAGTCCAGGAGCCTAGTTAATGTGAAGGCCTCGCTGGGTTTGAATGACAGATGGAGTTGGATATCATCTGCATATAAATGATAGGACACATTATAATTTTTTATAATCGGCCCCAAAGGCAAAAGATAAAGGGAAAATAACAGAGGCCCCAGAACCGAGCCCTGCGGTACGCCACATGACAGTGGAGAGGTAACAGACACAAAGTCACCCATAGAGACATTGAAACTTCTGTCATTGAGGTAAGATGTGAACCAGTCTAACGCTATGCCAGATATGCCAACCCAATCACGTAGCCTCTTAATCAGGATGTTATGGTCAACAGTGTCAAATGCAGAACTGAGGTCCAGAAGAACTAACACAGAGCAGTCACCTGCATCAGAACACATGAGAATGTGATTTGAAACTCAGAAGAGCGGTTTCAGTAGAGTGTTGTCTGCGAAACCCACACTGGAACTTGTCGTACATGTTGTGCCTCTTCAGTGCAGCAGTAAGTTGTTTGGCCACCACTTTCTCTAAAATGTTGGACAGGAAAGACAGTTTTGATATGGGCCTGTAGGTCATGGGCAAAGCTGGATCTAAGTTTGGTTTCTTTAATATGGGCTGGATAGTGGCATGTTTAAAATAGGAAGGGACAATTCCTGTAGACAATGAGGAATTGATAATGTATGTTACTGCAGGGCCAACAATTAGCAGAACATTCTTCAACAGAGAGGTTGGTATTATATCCAGAGGGCAAGATGATGGCTTTGTTTTGTTAATTAAGTCCATCAGGTCTTGAAGGCTGATAGGCTGGAAAGAGTCCAGAACAGCAGGAGATTGCGAGGAGTTACATGTAGATGAACAAATCCCAGGCTGAATGCCAGACCCTGTTACCTTATCATTAACATAGGTAAGGAATTTGTTGCAATCGTCAACAGAACAGCATGGTAATGTAGAAACAGACGGTGAAACAATTCTCTTAATTGTGTCAAACAAAATCTTGGGATTTCTCTTTTGAGGAAGAGATTAAGTTGGCAAAATAAGCAGTTCTAGCTTCCTTTACTCCAGTATTAAAGGACACTCTGAGGTCTTTGAGATATGAGCGATGCACTTCTAGCCCAGTAGCTTTCCAGAGCCGCTCTGTCCTGCGACACTTCCGTCTCAGGCTGCAGACAGCGTCTGTCATCCACGGAGAAGTGTTGTAGGCAGCCCTGGTCCTTTCTTTAAGAGGTGCCACTTTATCCAGCAAAGTGGTGCAATGTTCATTAAAAGACTGTATCAAGAGTTCAACATTATTGAGATTTGTGTTAATATCACAGCAAAAGTGCATAGAGAACTGATCAGCTGTACTCTGAGTAATAATGCGGTTGAGGAATGTTTGTTTCAGACACAAGGGGTCAGCATTGACAGAAAGATCAAAGAAAATACATTCATGGTCACTGATCAGTAGGTCCTCACAACGGGTATTATCAATAGCAAGACCCAGAGAGAACACAAGGTCCAAGGTGTGACCACCCCTGTGAGTGGCGCCAGAAACATGTTGCGTGAAATTAAAAGATTAAGTAATATTGAGAAACTCAGTGGCACTGCAGTCTGTGGTATCATTGATATGCAGATTAAAATCACCAACCAGAAGCACTTTGCTAGCTTGATAATAGAGGTCAGAAAGTCTGTGAACTCTGATAAAAACTGACCTGCAGGACCTGAAGGTCGGTCAATTAAAAAACAGTAAAACGGCTTTAGCCGGCCCACTTTAGTCAGCTGTAGTTCAAAAGTAGCATAGGATGCTGTGCTCCCCAAGTGGCAGGAAAACTGATTCTTCCAGACCACGGCGAGACCTCCACCGCGGCCTGTCAGACGCGGTGTCCCAACATAAGAACAGTCCACAGGGCAGAGTTCATTGAAATGGATGCATTCCATATTGCCAGGTCTCGGTCAGAAATAAAAAAGCCAAATTATGACTTGTGAACAAGTCATTTAAAATGTGAGCCTTGTTTGTTACAGAGCGTGCATTATTCAGACACATTTTGATGGGGGAAGATACTGTGTCGTCATCAGCACAGGAAGTTTTGGGGGTATGTGCAATATGACGGATCACTCGTGCAGCACCTCGAACCCGACCATAACTAGGGCGTGAGCGCGAAACTGTGATTCTCACGGGAATGTTCATGGGTCGTGGAGTAGAGGTTACGGTAGCGGCAAGGGAAAGAGTAGTAGGAGACCCTCCATGCCGCCAGGGGGAGCTAGTGTTGCTTGTAGGGGATGAATGTGGCTGATGAATGAACGTAGAGGAAGAGTGACAGCAGACAGGGGATCCAGGATCATGCGTGCCAGGTGTAAACAGTCAATCATGTGGATAGGAGTGAACAGTGTATTGAATATTGGCTGTTAGTACTTCAGCGCCAGTTTTGTTCAAGTGTAAACCGTCTCTTGCGTAGAGGCTGGGACGATTCCAAAACAAGTTAAAGTTATCGATTAAACCCACATTGTGAGCCCTGCAAGCGGCCTGGAGCCAGGTATTGAGTGTGCGGATCCTGCTAAAACGAACGGACCCGCGGCCAACTTCTACTACAACTACAACTTCTACTACGACCACAACAAATATCACTACCGCTGACATTTCTTTAAGCTACAGAAACCGTTCGAAAATCAAAATGTTCAGCTCTTTCAGGAGAGGGGTGATATGACTTCATATTTGTAATCTCTAAATTCTTTGAATTATTAAGCTATTTGCAATTTTTCTTTTGAATGGGATCTCTGTGGAGAAAATCTTCAAATCCTGTTAAACTTCAACTTTCAAAGCCTTCTTCTTCATCATACTTTCAGCTACAGACACCATTTCAACTTTCAAATGTTGAGAAAACCCTGAACTATTGCCGCATAATTCAGACATTTCCACTAGAATGGTTTTCAGCAGTGCAGTTTAAATGCTTTTGGGCTTCAACATTTTTCAGATGGGTAGTCTCCCATTTCTTAATTTTCAGCAATTTTTTTAACAATTCATTTCAGCTTTCAGCATTCCAACGCATTTTCAGCAAATGCATTGTCTAGTTACATGTTATATTGTACTTCTGTACTTTTACTCAGGATTTAAAATGGAGGACTTTTAATAGCATGTTTACATTGTTGTATTGGTATTTTTACTTAAGTAAAGACAATATTTGTTCCACGAGAGAGTTAATGATTCAACTGTATAATGTTGGAGGACGATGTTTGTTTTGCTGAAAATGAAATGTACTTTGTCATACAAAAATATGTTTTTTATTTAATTGTTTTGCCTATACCCTCATTGATATAAGGGGTGGACAAAATAACAGAACCACCTTTACATTATAACTTTCATGAAGGTAGCATTTATTGTAGGATTGCTAGGTTCACTGTGTAAGAATGAATGTATTTGCCCAGTTTTGTCCAGTACAACCAATACCTTTGCACACTGATGAAGTCAGCTCTCTACATTTTGTTCCAGGTGACCATTTTTTTCTCAGACATTGTGGGCTTCACCTCTATCTCTGCGTCCTGTGCTCCTCTTCAAGTGGTGGAGATGCTCAACAACCTCTACATGTGCTTTGACACACGCATAGACTCCTACGATGTCTACAAGGTAACAATAAAATGTCACACGCATGCACAGAAAGTTAGGAGAATACAGTAGTTGGGTAGCACACACAAGCTTTATTCTACTGACCAAACATGAAAAAGGTGCAGCTCAGTAGTTTCAGTTGTTGCGTGCCTGCAGTTCCAGCCTCACTACAACGGTCATCCCTCTTTTAGATAGCCACTCTTCACTGAGCGCAGCTGTGCAGTGGGGCAACCAGGTGTTGTACCTCGTTCCTCTCTTTTAGGCAACAGAAGTTATCATCATAACATTTCGTTCCCTTACAGTCTATTTACTCGTTACAACACATGGGACATATATTCACGCCCCAAAAGGACAGAATGAGCCACAATAGGGGCTGTCACATCCAAACTGAGTAAAAGAATGCAGCGGCACAGATATCACTCACAGATACACCTTTCGATAAAGCCCCTGATGTTGCCATGCCCCTGGTTGAATGCGCCCTCACATCGTGAGGCAATGGAAGACCTTTATCTCCACAATCCAGTGAGAAATCGGAGAAATCCCAATCTGAGTACGGTGTATGTAGGACATGCACAGGACACAGGAAATGCAACCTCCCCTGTTCCTCTGTAGCAAAAGGAGGGCGAAAAGCCATAGAGCTATAGAATGCCGGGATCAAAGCCAGCATGACAAGTAAATATAGCTGCCACAGAGTTTAATCGTGGAAAAGGATAAGATAGAGTACTGAAATGGGAGTAAACTTCAGTCCAGACGCCAGTTCCCAAACGCCCGCCATTTACAGGCACATAGGCCTCTAGTGCATGATGCTCTCTTAATCTGGATCGTTGCCACCACACTTTGGGGTAGATCCATAGCTATAAAATTGGACCTCTCAACAGATATGCATGCAACCGGCACAGTTCTGATTGCGGATGAACCACTTCCCCTCCTGATTGAGAGAGGAGGTCCCTACAGAGGGAAAGCTGCCAGGGCCTCGCTGCCAGCAGACTGATTATCTCGGCATACCACAATTTGCCGGCCACTGAGGGGCCACCAGAATCAGGGACAGACCCTTTCCACACCCTTTCTAGAACAGGCAGTCAAATTTCCACTGGGGGAATGCATACAGGAGCATGTTGGGCCACCGGTGTGCATCCAGTCCAGAGGTGCTACAGAGGGTACTGGGTATTTGCCCTGGAGGCAAAGAGGTGGTGTTCTGCCTTGCCGAAACTATTACACATTTAAGCCACCATTAAATGGTACAACTTCCGCTCTCTTACAAGAGGTCCCCCCCGGAGCACCGCCCTTTGGGAGGCATCTGTGGACACCACCTCGCGAAAGACATCCTCCCTTTAGGGGAGCCCTGGCACAGTAAACCATAGTTCCCTTGAAGGGAGGAAAGCCTTGTCGTGGGCTGACTCAGAAACAACTGACTCACTTCCATAGTTAGACATTTCAACTAGAAGGGTTTTCAGCAGTGCAGTTTAAATGCTTTTGGGCTTCAACATTTTTCAGACGGGTAGTCTCCCATTTCTTAATTTTCAGCAATTGTTTTACAATTCATTTCAGCTTTCAGCATTCCAACGCATTTTCAGCAAATGCATTTTCTAGTTACATATTGTATTGTACTTCTGTACTTTTACTCAGGATTTAAAATGGAGGACTTTTAATAGCATGCCATTCAAGCCAGGCCGGTACCATGATGCACTAATTAAAGTATCTCAAGCGCCCAGTCAGGAGGTCTTAATAATCAGTTGGAAAAAAGATCTGACAGTGGTCATTCGGGTAAACAATTGGAAAGAAATAATATCTCACTGGCACAAAGTCTCACAGGCAGCACAATCACAACTCACTCTTTCTAAAATCCTAAATAGAATTTATTGAACTCCAAATAAACTATCACGGCTAAAGTTGATTATAGGGACACCTGGTGGCAGTGTGGGGACACAACAGACACTCTGTTTTTCTTCTGTCTGTTGCCTTTTGTTGTGTTGTTGTGACTTAAAGTTGCCTTTCTATTTCTTATATTTATATATTTTGTATATAGAAAATATTTTCTCTTGGACAGAAAATGTGTAATGTGAGTTGGTGTTAAAGGGGAATTACAAAAAAAAGAAAATCTGTACAATTTGTGACATAGCATGGATACCATGTGGTAATGTGTACCCACTTCTTTGTACAATTTAAACATCAATATTTGTTTTGCAGATTAAGATTTAAGGGAAATACATCTTCATCTTTGACAAAAAGAGAACAATACTGTTGAGAAGATATCTGTATCAATAGGAGGGGTGGTCAGCCATTAATAAAAAGGAGTGGGCTCAGAAAAGTATTGATTTTGTTTTCAACATGATATTTATTGGTGTTGTAACGTAACAGCCACTGCATGCAATGCAGCAGTGTACAAGACTATAATCTCATACCCTTGATACCAGATCCCCCTCCCTCCTTTTAATTAGTTGTTCCACTTGGTGGAAGCTAATGGGGATCGTTAAATAATACATTTTCTTTTTTAGTTAACTTTCCTTGTAGTGAAAAGTCAAAATGTCTGTGTTGAATCAAGGAAGGTTTATCAATGGACAGAGCTCCATTTACGTTATTCTGAAACAACAGCTGGGCCAATATTTGTTGTTTTCATCAGCTTAAACAGAAGGTGGTCGATGCGCTAAAGAGAAAACATGATTTGACGATTTGGACATGACCAATCAGATTGGACTATGTAAAAACACACCCCTACACTGAAATCTGGTATCCATGATTCCAGTGTTGCTGCAAAACTGGGCAGGAAAAGAATATATAGGCATGATTGGTGGCATGTCTTTACAGATTTAAAAAACAAAATGCAGTTGTACTCCCTCCAAAATAATTAACTTGTTTTCCATGTATTACAGCTTACATACTGCGATATTTCAGGTGCAGTGAAATTCATTTAATTATTTAATGAGAAACAAGGTGTACTCTTCATCGATTGCCTTGATTTCCTCAATCTAATGTGTCGGACAAAGCATATTTTTGTATTAGATGTTGTTCTAGAAGCTGTTGAGTGTAACTGCTTTACTGTTTTATTTGGTCCACTTTTTTTTGAAGGAATCATGTAGATGTGCTTTTAGATTTTTTTTTCTTTCAAATAAATCTCAACAAAAAGAAAGCAATAACATTTGTCCAAGGCAATCTAGTTTCCCCTTTTATTCAGAAACACATGCCTACATTGAAACACAGTTAAACAGTGTAACAATAGAACAGAAACACCATACTGGAAAAGTGAGCTATTTTATTGTATTATGTACAAACACTTGTAGCATGATAAAGGAATCTTACCATAATGTGGTCTTCAGAAAAGCCCTGGAGGAATCAACTTGAGACTAATTTGCAGAATGCTGACATCTGAACCTGGTCAAGCGTACCACTTTCTATGTTGTTTGTTCTTGTTTGTTCTTTGCCTCAAATTTCAAACTGAACAAACATGAAAGCTGATATACAAATCACGTTTTCATATTGTTTCATGGGTCATGCTACTATCAACGTCAAATCCTGATTGCTCCATCTATCATCTCACTACGACTCAGAGGTTGGTTGAAGTCTTCATTTTTGTTTGGCCAAAATCTTTTCAGGTGGAGACGATTGGGGATGCATACATGGTTGTGAGCGGTCTGCCTGAGAGGAACGGGGACAGACATGCTGATGAGATCGCCAAGATGGCGCTGGATCTGGTAGCAGCTGTCAGACAGGTCTCCATCCCTCACATGCCCAACCACAGGCTGCAGCTCCGAGCCGGTATCCACACAGGTGAGAGAAGCGTCCTACAAGATGCAGCCTGTCAGGTCTGTACTGACAACATAAAATGATAATTTGTGCAAGGATTGATAGAGAAGTTGATGGGTACAGTGAGTCAGGTGCTTAGCTGTGGGTGCTATCCAATGCTTTACTTCAGGGAGAGAAACCTTGAAGATTACCATCAAAAGGGATATGGTTATTAATGGTGCTGAGTGGATGATTCTCAGTGTACGTCAGAATCAGAATCAGAATCCTGAGTGGATGATTCTCAGTGTATGTGATGACCCCTTGACCTTTCCTCTTAACCCGTTGTTACTCCCAACTCGTCAAATACCGACAGCTGTTAATTAACTCCAATGTAAACCCATCTGCATCAGTATTAGACAGTCAGAGCAACATACATATTCTAAATAACATAACAGTGTAGTCTGCTTAGGGAGAACGTTGGGTCAAACAGACTTTCACCCAGGAAAACACTGTTTGTGTCTTGTGTGAAACTAAGTCAACGTTGACTTATTTGACCCTACTTTTGTTGCGTAAGTTAAGCAGTTAACTAATGCTGCATACGTAAGATACGTTACAAGCGCACCTATTTACAAAAACAAATGTACCTATTTGACCCAAACCACGATCTTTTCCTAAGTCTAAGGAAGCCTGTTGTTCCCTAAACCAAACCACGGAAATCTAAAAACTAAGTAAACCTACGTTGGAATTTTATTTTGAAAAGATACCATTCGTGTAACAGAAATTCACATGCCGTCACTGACCAAGCTAAACCTAATCACTGGTTCATAAATACACTCTTAGCCAATCACATTACTGGTCTCATATCTCTGAAAAAGCTGAGCCAATCACAGAGCCATGTAAAGATGCTTCTAAGGAAATCAGAATCAGAATCAGCTTTATTGGCCATGTATGCGTGCGCATACATGAAATTTGACTCCGATTACACATTACTCTCATCGTACATACACACATATGAAATATATACAATAAACAAGAGAAATATAAGAAAAACAAGGACATTTAACAGCTATATACAATATAAGTATAAATATATCCCCCACAAAGTGTGTATGTATATATATATATATATAAAATACAGTAGTATTTTTTTATATTGTTCATATATATATTAATTGTTCATCAGAGTGACGGCCAGTGGAAAGAAGCTGTTCCTGTGTCTGGTGGTCTTGGCGTACAGAGCCCTGTAGCGCCTACCAGAGGGGAGGAGGTGGACAGCTTGTGTCCAGGGTGTGATGGTCTGCAGAGATCTTTCAGCCCGTCTCCTGACTCTGGAGGTGTACAAGTCCAGGATGGAGGGCAGGCTGGAACCAATGATCCTCTCTGCAGACCTGACAATCTGTTGCAGTCTGTTTCTGTCCTGTTTGGTGGCTGATCCAAACCACACAGTGATGGGAGAACAGAGAACAGACTGGATGATGGCTGAGTAGAACAGAATCAGCAGCTCCTGAGGCAGTTTGAGCTTCCTGAGCTGGAGCAGGAAGTACAACCTCTGCTGGGCCTTTTTCCTGATGGTGTTGATGTTGGGAGCCCACTTCAGGTCCTAGGAGATTGTGGATCCCAGAAACTTGAAGGTCTCCACAGCAGACACAGTGTTGTTGTGTATGGTGAGGGGGGGGCAGTGTTGGGGGACAGTCCACTGTCATCTCCACGGTTTTGAGCTTGTTCAGCTCCAGGTTGTTCTGACCACACCAGAGGACCCTTCAGGAGTTTAACCGTTGGGTCCTCTGAGGTGCAGTCGTTGGTGTAGAGGGAGAAGAGCAGTGGGGAGAGCACACATCCCTGGGGGGCGCCAGTGCTGATAGTCCAGGTGCTGGATGTGATTTTTCCCAGCCTCACCTGCTGCGTCCTGTCAGTCAGGAGGTTAGTGATCCACTGACAGGTGGAGGCTGCACAGTGAGCTGGAGAGTTTGGTTTGGAGTATCTCCGGGATGATGGTGTTGAACGCGGAGCTGAAGTCCACAAACAGAACCCTTGCATATGACCCTGGGGAGTCGAGGTGTTGCAGCATGTAATGCAGTCCCATGTTGACTGCATCATCCACCGACCTGTTTGCACGGTAGGCAAACTGCAGGGGGTCCAGCAGGGGTCCTGTGATGTTCTTCAGATGGGTCAACACCAGTCTCTCAAAGGATTTCATGACCACAGACGTCAGGGCGACGGGCCTGTAGTCATTTAATCCTGTGATGGAGGATTTCTTGGGGACCGGGATGATCGTGGAGCGTTTGAAGCAGGAGGGGACTTCACACAGCTCCAGTGATCGGTTAAAGATCTTTGTGAAGATGGGGGCCAGCTGGTCAACACAGACTTTCAGGCAGGAAGGTGACACACCGTCTGGGCCTGGTGCCTTCCTGATCTTCTGTCTGTGAAAGAGCCGACTCACATCCTCTTCGCAGATCCTCAAATCAGACTGTTGTGCGGATGGTGCAGAGCAGCACAAAGTGAACACACAGCAGCACAAACCTGCAGCCAGAGGCAGCAGTACTACTTTCGTAGTTTTTGTAATTTGGGTGACCCGACCCTTTGAAGGGTTATCTTTCTGACACCCAAGTGTTCCTCTCTAGTGTCCTCTGGTCTCCTGCCAGGATAAAGGCAGAATGAACACATACTGGTTGATTGGCCATAAGAACTACAGTGTGCAGAATGATGGTATCCCATTCCCTGTCTAGACCGTTGTTGGGATCAATAGGGGCTTGTTTGAGTTATCAGCATTTAAGAAACTGAATTCTTGACATCAATAGAATTATTAATGTAAGTAACAATTATTAATGATTATTAATAATAACTGGGCACCACCCTGCGAACAGGGACCGATAACCAAACGATAAAACCAAGTCTCATAATTAGTGGTCACTCATAATGTCAATAGTCTGCGTATGACTATGCATTCAGTGACAGTGAAGGGTTGAATTCGAGCACAGACTACTAGATACAGTTTCATTACATACATATGCACAAGTAATCACAGACGACTGCTCCTTAAAGTATAACAGGGTTTATTAAATCAGAATAATAAATGATTAGATCAATTAATATTGCAATCAACAACGCTATTATACAATTTTATGTGCCTAATATCTAAACAAATGAATAAAATGGGTGAGGATGTCTGTATGCAAGTATATATGTGTGTGTGTGTGTGTGTGCGTGCATGCGTGCGTGTGTGTGTGTGAGTGAGGATCTCTGTGTGTGTGTGTGACAAAGGAGGGGCCTTAAGATCAGTCAACCTACCACCAGGTGGCGGAGTCGAGTGACTCGGACAAATTGGCGGCGGTGGTGCTGTGTGTGATCGGGGCAACGGGGTTACCCGGGGGCAGACTATGTGTGTGTGAGTTAGGGGAGAGGCAAGCAAGAGAGCAAAGGTGGGGGTCATGAATCAAACTTCTGCGTGTGTTGTCGAAGCGAGTGTGTGAACAGCTGGTCTCATCCTGCACAGGCCTGCTGCTGTCGTAGGAACTGACGGCGGCGTGTGCATGATAGCCACGGTTCTACACTCCGCTCACAGAGCTGATTTAAGAAGAGAGAATATCACACGAAGTGTAATAAAATAAATGAAAATTCCCAAACAAAACAGATCTTTATCACTGCGGTGAGATGAGAGTATTGTCTTCCTATCACCCCGAAACTCGGTCGGCGAGACGACGGTCCGCCACCATAGGTTCAGTCTTTCAGTGATAATACACGAACTTTCCATTCACCAGCAGCGATGAATCTAATGCAGGCAGTTACGACAGGCAATACACAATATATAGCGGGGCTCCGTGGTCCGCGATAATTGCGCAATGACGCGGTGTAACAAGACAGTGATTGAACACAACAGGGTGCGGGAATAATAACACATAAATGAATAAGCTAATGCTAATGCTAAGCTATTGCTAAGCTATGCCCAAGATGCCATGAACGCTTACTGTTTGCAGCTTCTTTGCAGCGGTGAGAGTGGTCCGTTGAAGGATTTGTCTTTCTCCTCGGGAGAAAGGTGGGGGCTGCTTTGCAGCCCGGCTGGCGAGCGCTGGCTGCTCCTCGCACGGCTCTTGCGCTGGTTCGGTCCTCTGTGGCACAGCTCGCTCTGGAGCACGCGGGTCCGATCTGTTCTCGCTGCAACGGGGACAGCTATAGAAATATGAGAGTAAAGTTGACATTGTTTGCCCTGGTTATTTGACTGGTTTAAATGTAAATGGCTCTCATTGACCGTAGAAAAAGAATTGAGTACAGCGGTCACAGTTCTTTGCAGCGGTGACGGTACACGTACAAATGGCCTGACCTGCTGCTATGTTCCAATGACTAGGAATGTCTCTTCTACTCATTTTATTTCTAAGAGCGCAGTTCTTTTTCTCCTGGTTCTATAGGTCCATGTGTGGCGGGAATCGTGGGCTACAAGATGCCAAGATACTGTCTGTTTGGAGATACAGTCAACACAGCCTCTAGAATGGAGTCAACCAGTCTGCGTATGTTTACCTGGACACACAATAACCTGACCCTAAGTGGAAACTAGATATGTATGCCTGTATTTATAGGATTCAGTTTGACCTCTTCAGACTTTAGTGTCTCCAAGTGGTAGCATCCTCCAAAAAAAACAACATCCTGGGGCAGACGGCAGTGCATTTCTAGAAGTTATACACATAAGTGCTTTAATATATATTAGACCTTTGTTGCATGAAAATCCTTGAAATATGTACCATTTAATTCAAATTTGGAAAACAGTGATGGTGCTTAGAAATATGCTTTGTTTGACTTTGGCTAAACCCCAGTCGTGTTTTACAGCATATGTTATTGTTTGTGTGTCAGCTCAGAAAATCCACACCAGCTCAGAAACCTACTTGGCTCTGATCAAAGACAACGCCTACGAGCTGCAGCTCCGTGGAGAGATTGAGATTAAGGTAAAAGTTCCCAGCCATACTGTGAGAGTCATTGTCTGTGTAGTCGTGAGGCAGTCACCCAGAGTATGTTGTTGTATTGAGAAATCATTTTTTCTAATGTCATTTTAAATGTTGAAATGGACCTGGTTAAACAGTTGAGAGATATTCAATAAAAAGACTAAAACCTCGTCTTATTCTGTGAATGTGAGATCACTAAGTTCAGACACAGTTTTCATGTCATGTCCAGTCAACTTATATATACAACGTTTAAAACATTAGGGTCAGTTCACACACAATCAACATAAATATACCTTCTCACACAGTCCAAGTACTGTCTACATTTGCATATAACTTTTTTATTTTGCCAGGTTGTGAGGTTTAGTATTGGGCAGCGGCATAGATGGATATTTCTGAAACCTCGGCATATAAAACTGAAACTATTTGAATGGCTTACCTCTAGTGCTTTTTGTAGCTTTTGTAATTTGGGTGAACAGATCCTATTAAGTTGGATTTCTCATTAACACTCATCTGTCTGACGGGTTGGTAGTCACACACAAGTGTCACTGTTCCTCTCTTGTGTCCTGCCAGGGTAAAGGCAAAATGAACACATACTGGCTGATTGGCCATAAGAACTACAGTGTGCAGAATGACAGCCTGGTTTGCCACTGGAATCCCAACATGGCCAGAAAGAATAAGAAGGTGGCCGGCAGTGACGTCTCTGTGGGCAATGTGAGTTGAACTGGTTAAGTATTCCATGAGACTACCATTTGTACTGTGTTGCCTGTCAGAATGTTAGTCCCTGTCCTGTAGCTGTTTCCCTCCTTTCCCTTCCTTTTCTGTGCTTCAAATCGCCCACTCTCCACCTATTTTGGTTATTCCCTACTTGTATGAAAGCCTTTTTGTTCTGGTTTCCTTTATTCATTCTCATATTGCATATTTAACTTTTATACTGCATGTGGCTCATTTTCTGTGAATACTTTGGTCCACTTTCCCTTCTCTATTTTATTTGAGATATCCATATAATTACATTAATTTATATGTCCATGTAATTCTGTAAATTCTAAATTTTTGTAAGATTCCTCTATATGTTCTGTGTTCTTGACATGTTTGGTATGGTTAATAACATAAGGGTGTTACTGTCACGATCAGGCTTTGCCTTGTGTGTTCTGTGTCTTTGTGTAACTTCACCCTCCTCACTCTACTTGTCAGTCACTCCCTCAGCATCAACCTAACTCCCTTCACCTGCCCGTGATCACTAATCACACTCGCCTCATCAGCTCATGACTCTCACCTGCTCACTCTGCCTCCTTCACTATTTAAACCCCTGCCTCACACACACCCACTGCCAGATCATTGTTTGTGTTCCGCCCGTTTTGCTTGTCCTGTTCCCCAGTCTGCCTGCCCTACCTTGTCCTGCCGGATTTCCCCCCTCGTCTCTTGTCTTGTCCTTGGATTCCCTATTTGTTTTTGGTTATTCATTAAAACTCCTTTTTCACTACACCTGACTGTCTGCGCTTGAGTCCTCATCGTGCCCCGTGACCGTTACTGTAGCTACTGCTTTCTGACTTAGTAGTAACTAGTGTTTACTTCAAGTTGAACTGATCACTGGGAAACCTTTTCTGAAAGCGCTGATCCCACTTTAAAAGTGCCAGAAGGCAAACGTCAGCCCAAGTCTATCATTCAAGGTAACTAAATACAAGTCAGTGCTATAACGTCAATGAACTGTATCTTTGAACCTCACTATACCAACTGTGCAATCATACACTCTTCAGTCGTCCAGTGGCGTGAATATTTGCATGTCGTGAACATGGGAGTCTTTACCATGGTTACGATCCATCACATGTGGTGTGAACATCGCATGAATATTCCTTTGCACCTTGTTGTTTCCTGCAGTTTCACCGAGTGGAATTCCAACCCACAAAATTCACACATTCTCACAGTTGTCACAACTTCAGTTTGTCTCCCAGCCCAGCTTACAAGTACGCAGTTGAAGTCTTGAAAGTCGATAACTAAGCATCTTAATGTCACCAGACGATTCCCTTCAATCTCACTTCCCTCCATTTATTTCTACTGTTTACCGTCAGTATAGCCGATAGGTAAGCCCTGTTCCTGATGCTAAACAGCAGAGGAGTTGTGAAAACTCAGTCGTTGATAAAATAATCTTTTATCATTGATCGGAGTCTCTATAGCCATTCAATCGAACCTCTTCGGCGATTCTCATTCTGAATTTACGGTGGTTAGATGTGGTTTGACAACTCCACCCAGTGACACTCTGGTAGGAAAATGAATGAATGTTATCTATATATGTATATGTCATGAATTTCCCTTACATTCGTACCTCTGTGCCAGTCATCAGTGACAGTGCAGAGCCTCAGTGAGAACGCCACCACCCCAGTCTCCCTTCCGTCCTCAGTGTGAACCAAACTCCACCTCGGCCCCGGACAGACAAGCCTGGCAGCTCAGAAGGAGCCTTACGGCGGCAGCTACGGTACCCTGAGCTCCATGATCGTGGGGCTACAAGGAGGGGATGAGAGCCCTCTACCCAGAGTTGCAATGGGTGCCGGCCCGACCTGCTGCCTGGCTCCAACCACCACCTGTAACCAGCTCAGGACTTCCGTTACTATGGGAACATCAATTAAACGAGGAGAATGACAGTTTGTAGTAGATAGTGTAATATCTGCTGAATTATGTGATTACTTGTCACCTTAAAGGAATAGTCTAATTCACATTTGCTTCTTTCATTTTTAAACATTTGAGTTGGAAAACCTCTATTAGAACAGTTGGTTTTCAAAATGAATCACCTGATCTCATAGCTTAACTTTTTTGAGTACTAGTCATTTTTTTCTGTGGCATGTATGTATTTATGTTTGTATATTTTATGTATATACCTATTAGTATGTATTCTTGTTTCTTTTTTGTCACTGTGAAGCCCTGTGTCCTAAATGTGAAGTATAAATAAAGTTGACTTCCTTCCTGTTGATTCTTATTTGATAAAAGTGTATAGCCAAGACTTTTACTGAAAGCAGCTGGTATCTATATTTTTATTAACAATGTATGGAGTCAAATTGTAAAAAAATAATGTGACAATGTGTTTGGTGCCTCTAGTGATGAACCTGTAGAAAATGATCAGCTGTAATATGCAGCTCCCCTTGGCTTTACAGAGCTTTATAGTGGCTTTTCTACTATCGCGTCAAACGCAGAGACGAGCTAGTGCATGTTGTTTGGCCCACACGCTCATTGTCTTGGTTCACACTCACCACAAGGCAAAATTCCTGTGCCAGCTTCTTGTTCACTTTTACAGAGGAGCAATAGAAAGCATCCTGACTGGAAACATCACAAACTAGGATGGGATGTGTACGGGACAGGACAGGAGGCTCTACAGCAGGAGATTCAAACCGCCCAGAACATCACTGGTACCATCTACTGAGCATCAGTGATGAGAGGTGCCTGCAAAGAGCTAAAGGATATTAAAATACTAAACCCACCAGACACAACCTGTTGCTGTCTGGAGAGACATACAGAAGTATCATAATGATCATGTTACTCTGAAACTGCTGCATGTATAAATGTGGCCCAAAAAAGTTATTGCAGGTTTAGCACCACACACACACACTCGCACACAAACAGATGTGTCTTCATGACTTTTGGGGACATTACATTTCCTGGAGATTTACCAAAAAACAAAACAATGACCTGGCAGTGAGTGAGTGAAAGACAGGGGTTTAAATAGTGACTAGAACAGGTGAGGAGAGATGTGCTGATGAGGTGAGTGTGACTGGCAGGTGCACTGAATGAACTGATTAGGGACAGGTGAAGGAACTGAGGAGCTACAGAAAACACACAAGGCAAAGCCTGATTGTGACAGTGTGTCCCCACATGTCATGAAAACATGCCCCCACACACTCACACATGAGTCAGCCTAAATGACAAAAGGGGCTGCTGTAATGCAGTTACATGTAGTCAAAAATGAAATCTAGATGTTTTGAATCTGTACGTCTGCTATATTCAGTACAAACTATAGAAATGTTTTCAAAAAGCACAATTGTTTTTACAGTGCTTTTAAATTAATAGCATTTCCATCATTCATCCTTTTTGTATCACAAAACGTCAAAAATATTCATATACTTGGTAGAGAGGAGATGACAGACTATATCTCTAGTTCATCCATTAACAAATGTATTAATGCTGCAAAGATCACAAACAATGTTTCCTTAGAGAAGTAAATGCCTTTGACAACTGCACACAAAGAAAGTATGCATTGAATTCTTTGTCTCACTGCATATACTATACTAACCTCTATACTATACTATACTCTACTATGTTTCTATGTTATGGACAGTCTGTCATCTCAAAATATGACAATATCACGTCACACAACTCTTCTTCTGTTCATCATGCTTTTTGAATTATAGAAGTTAAAATGCCTAAATTAAAACAAATCAAACTTCAAATACAATACACATCAATATAAATACATATATTTCAATTTTATGTATGCATTTACTAAGTCATAATTAAATAAAAGACTCATGTTGAATGACAATTATAAAGCTTGAATAAATCGTTTTATATTGAAGCATGAATTTTCCATGCCATGTTGAATTGCAGTGTTGTCCAGCAGAGAGCAGCAAAGACCTGCCAAATACAAATTAATTTCATGAGCAGACTAAATATGAATGACTTTGAAATATTGTGAATATCAGCCCATTTTTTGATTAACTTCGGTGCCCTTTGTTTTTATCTATTAAAGTCTTAGGCTCCATTCCATTATATAGGACTGGTCTGTAAAAAACGTCCCTAGAAGGCCCTATTGTGATGTGAACGTTTTTTCGTTGTGTATGTGTGTGTGTTTACAATTCAAGGATTCAAAGATTCAAGAATCATTTTATTGTCATTATGCATAACAAAATGCAATTGTAGTCCATTTTCAACACAAGAAAAACATGACAAACAAAACAACGACAGTAGTGCATTTTTTGAATATGCATCATAAGGAATGTAAAAAACTATTCTCTGGGGAGATAATGGGGCTCAGTGGAGCAGGGTTGTCCTTGAATTAGAGGATCAGTGGTTTGATCTCCAGCTCCACTAGTCCATGTCGAAGATGCTTAACCCCAAATTGTGAATGTTAGTTAGGCAGGTGGCACCTTGTGTGGTAGCTCCTGTCATCAGTGTATGAATGGTTGTGAATAGGTAAATGATGACATGTAGTGTTAAAGAGCTTTAAATGGTCGGAAAACTAGAAAAGAGATATACAAGTACAGTCCATTTACCATTTACCATAATATGGTCGACGTTTCAACATTAGAAATTCTACATCAATAAATGTCAATCAACTGTGACTGTGTTTGAGCACCAAGCATCATGATGTCAGAACAGAGTCCACCTCCTCTGGTCCACCAGAGTCCTGCTCTCTGTCCTGATGTCCCCCCGTCAAGTGCAGCTTGATCCTGGAGTCATATCTCTGTGAAGATGTGGGCTCAACAGTCTCCTGAACATCAGACAGCCAGGAGCATACTGGGTAGTGGAGTATCCTGAGGTCCTAGCAGGGTTAGCTTAGCTTCCATAACCCAGTTACACTTTGGTTTTGTAATTCACCTGCTGAGCCACAAAAACCTTTTGGCTTTTTCTCTTTTTAACCACTATGGCCCAAAATATGAAAGACTCTGTATTTAAACATTAGACCTGCTGATTCAGTGGACAGTTTTAAACGACAACTAAAACACATCTTGTTTAGTATTGCCTATAGTCGCTGTCTGTTTTTTTATATTTTATAACTTGTAGAATTTAGAAATACAAATTTTCTCCCTTCCTCCTTTGTAACTGTATGCTTTTTTGATGATTTTTTAATGTTTTTGTTCCTGAATTAAAAAGCACATGCTGCATTCTGTGCATGAAAGGTGATATAAATAAAGTTCATAGTTCATCCATTCATTGACCTTAATTTCCATGCAAAGCATTTCCCCAGGTGAAAGACTAGCTTTTTTATGAATGGTTTGTTTGGTGTTATTTTTCTGTATGAATTTTGCCTGATGAAGGTCTGAGGACTGAAACGTCACATGTGATGGACAGTGTGCAGGATTCTTTGGTGCTCTTTTTAAATCTATTAAAATACTTAAATGAAACAACATTGTTTACACACACACTAATAACTAATCCTCAACC
Organism: Lycodopsis pacificus; assembly: GCA_028022725.1. Lineage (NCBI taxonomy): Eukaryota > Metazoa > Chordata > Actinopteri > Perciformes > Zoarcidae > Lycodopsis > Lycodopsis pacificus. The sequence goes on from CM051697.1 coordinate 26,562,022, forward strand.
TGAAAAAATAGGAAGGTTTCCAATTTACTTTTGAATGTGGAAACATGTGTGACACATCTCAGGTCTTCAGGCAGTTTGAAGACAATAAAAGTACGGTAGCTTAAAGCACCTTTACCAGATCTGGTTATTTTTCTAGTTACAACAGTCCCCTCCTGCTCCTGCTCGCCTGTATACACATGAGCCAATGAAGCAGTTAAATTAGGATTCATATAAGAAATTAAGATTTACTTTGGTTATTTACAACTAACTGCCTGGAAGATGTCATTTCTTCATTTGTGTCTTACCTCATCATCCTCTCATTTTCACTGATTCTCCAGAGTGCCTTTTAGTTACCTTTAGTTTAAGTTAGAGTAATATAGTCCATAATGTCTGACAAAGCATTTGTGAAATTAATGTATGCTTTGAAAAATCCTTGGTTAATATATTAGCTGTATTTGCATGTATGTAACACCATTAATGGCTATTTGTGCTTACTTTTTGGAGAAACAGGTCAGATTTAAGAAAATGCACAGATGGTCAGAAAGTACAACATCTAGCAGGTAGACGATTTAAAATAATAATAATAATAATAATAAAGTTTGTCTAATCTTCTGTGAAATATTGAATCATTTCACGTCTTTGAGACTGAAATATTAGAACTCAGGAACAGAGATTGCGATCATATTTCACATTTGGTTCTGAATTGGGGACACCAGTCTTGGGTGCCCATCTTGAAACGGTGATGATTGTATAGATCTTCTGTGCTACTGAGTTGAAGATGTTTTTGAAGCACCCTGTTTCAGAAAATGTAACTGTAAAAATGTAATGTTACTTTTTTGCAGCAACACCCATATTCAAGGCATTTTCTATTATCATGGCTACAACTTTGTGTTCTATATCGGAATCAGCTTTGTTAGCTGCATGTCCTACAATAAACATGACACTGTTTCTTTGTTTTTCTCAATAAAGTTACACGCTAATAGACATACAGCAGAACAAAAACAACAACAAAGCTTAAAGGTGCTAAATGAGAAATTGAGAGCATTTCTATTGGCCCTTTACACAGCAGCTATTTTGACATGTCATTGCAGGGTAAACACAGGTGTGGTTAATAACATTCATTATGACCCCTTTCCAGGTCTTCAGTGCTGTGAGTCCAGTCCCTATTTGTATTGATTTGGAACCCAAGGTACTTGTATGAGTCCACCCTCTTCATTTCCTCTCCTTAGCTGATTACCAGAACAGGTTCCTCTGTTAGTCCACCACAAGCTCATTGGTTTCGCTAAAAACAATGGTCCTAGCACTGTGTGAAGTAGCTCTCTATCAGTCCTCTGTAAAAATAGTCTCTGAGTGAAGACCATAGAACATAATTTCCAGTGATGTCTCACTAGAATCTTATGTCTATATAGGGTTTACTTATTTTGGCAAAAATTACACTCAATACTTTTTATTAAGTTCCTTCAAAGATTTCATATCATATGCACCTGGACAGACATGGATTTAAATTGCAACTTGACTGGTCGGTGGAGGCCATGAGGCAAGCCAAAAAGATGGAACCTATAGTTGCAATCTCAAAACATTGTGTTTTATAGGTTTATTAAGTTTTTTACATAAAATCGCCAACTGAAAAGTGCGTTTAGCTGTCAGGTAAATGTAGCTAATTGCATAAAAAGTAAGCCACAGTATTTACAATATATTTCAGGAGAGAGTAAAGATCTGCTTAAAAATAATGAAAACATGGAGTATAGAATAAATGTAATGTAACTTTTACCAGCTCTAGTTTTGATGTTTACTTGAGAGGAATATGAAGCATGATCTTAATGGTTAGCCTAATTATGAAGAATTATCGAAAAAATCAGAAGATGTCATTGAGTTAAAACTTTGTCATGTCATGACATTAAAATTCAAAACGCCAAACACAAACATAAAACCACACTTTTGTTACATTATGCAAAGCGTGTTTATTATTAGGCCTATATTTATTCTTGATTCCAAGTTTTGGTCGCTTTTTATGCCAGTGTTTTATGTCTTAATATAACTTATATTCGGTGGCAATACAACTTTTTGTAATACGCGATTGTCGGTATTAGTTTTGTTTAACTTTTGCTTTCAGTGCCAGTTGTTTCCGACCAAACGTTGTCCTGTTTGTGCGTCATAGCGCTGACTGTTTCTCCGTCCAGTTGTATGAATTTGGTGAGTGCTTGGTTTCCTGTATGAATACTTAATGCGACCACGTGGTGTGAAAGCAGACTGCAGCTTCTTTTGTTCAAATCAATCAAACCGGAGACGGGCAGAGAGCTGCTGAATCAGGAAATCACCGGTACATTTTTTTCTTAGCTTGATGAAATTACAAATAACATGTTTTCGAAATCACAGAGATTGTACGTACGCTAAACGTAGAACGTGTCCAATCAAGAAAATATTGAAAAAGTTTTTGTCGTAGCATCCTTTCATGTAACGTTAGTTTCCATGTCTTTATTTAGAGTGCCTGTTAGCTTACAGTAGCGAGGTAACGTTAGCTTATTGAACCCATCAGTCAGCTATTCGCTAAATCTTAAACAAGTTTAATAAAGTCTGGGTTCCTGAGGATTTGCTGTTTTCAATAACATACCAAATGTACCGTCCTTGTTTGTGTAGCGGCTAACTAACTATGCATGCTCTACGTTAGCCCGTCGACTAGCTTGTTACCCAACCATTATGTGAACAAAGAACGGCAGTGGTTAGCTGGTTAGCCTAATGAAGCTAGCAGCTAACACTAGATACCAAGACGGACACCGGTAACTTAACATGTTTTAGTTTGCAGTTTGGCGCTAGTTTCCACTGGCTGTTGGTTAGACAGCTATGGTAGAAGGTCATTTTAAAAACAAATGCTTTATTCCATTGGTTGGTACTTGACAATAGAAGTGCACAGGGCTACTTGAATCACGTAGGGTTAACGTTCTAGTACATTTAACGTCTACGTTGGTTCATTTAAAGACACACACACAACACCGGAGTCGTTAGCAGCCGCTGAGTGTTTGTGTGTGGCTACAGACAGTATAGTCTGAATTATTATCTTAAAGTTTGTCAAATATATTTAACGAAAAGCAGAAGTGTAAAACATATTTCTTTAATAACAGCCATCCGGTCACAACTTCCTCACGAGTTTCAATAGTTAATAGTTTGTCCGTAGTATTTATATAAGTCAGCTGTTTCCTGATGTGGAACATCTTCACTGTGGCACATCAAAGACACATTTCTTTGGCTCACTGCGTTGTGTAATTTTTCAGCATGGATGATTCTGTAATTCATAATGTGTGGACATTCAGTCCTACTTAAACTATCCTCAAATTATGTTTTTGTCACATTATCTATAATATCTTCCATTGTCCTTGGTGTTAATATTGTTCTTTGCCCAATAGCACTGTTGCAGATTTGAATTACAGTACAGTTACAGTCTGAATTACACAGTATTCTTACTGTCTGTATAAACTGACCACTGCCTCTTTCCCACCCAGCTTTGGATTTAAAAATGCCACGAAAGAAGGTGACGGATGTCTCAGGGAATGGTGGGATGAAAAAGAAGAGGGCCAGCGGCAAAAGGAAAGAGAGGGACTTTAGTAGCGACGACGAGTTTGACTACGAGCAGGAGAACAACAAGAAACCTGGCAAGCCCGCTGCCAAGTCCGGTCTCCAGCCGGTCACTGTGGCTGACGACGTCAAAGAGAAAATAGTGGGTTTGGGTTTGATACACTGTATGAAAACTAACCAAGGAGCTATTTCAAGAAAACTACCCAAATTATATTTATAAGTTTAAACGTTTCTTTAACAAACATTAAATTCTCACAAGAAATCAGAATATTGAATTAGTAAAACACAACAATCTGCAGATGTATTGGTGTTCTAGTAGTGCTTTCCCCTTTGTGTTCGACAGTGTGACAGTGTCTTCAAAAAGCTTACTGGTATGTCCAGTGTTTGTATATGATTACAGAAGAATAGTTACTTGCATTATATCGATAAAAAAACAAATTGTACAGTTCATCATTAGTTGGTTTAAAGTTCAGGAAAATAAACCAAAAAAGGCCAAACTTTGTAATCAGGATGATAAAATTATTTCCCAAATGTCAGAATGTCTCCTGAATCAGATCACAGATGTGATCCAGCTATAGTTGAACTTATTCGCTAGTCCAAACAACAACATATACGTTTTTTTATGTCATTAACCTTACTGTGTCCTTTCTACAGAAACTTGAGTGTTCAAAGGTTAAAGGTCAACTGATCATCTTTGGCGCAACCAACTGGGATTTGATTGGAAGAAAGGAGGTGCCCAAACAACAAGGTAGAATACCTTTTAATCAAATAGCTGGATCAGGTCTACAGGACTGTGATGTATGCCATACGTTATTACTTTCACAATAGCAATGATCAATACCTATCATATAAAAGTAATTAAAACTTTTGTCATTTCTCAATGAAGAGAAGACAGGTGTTGGCAGGGTAAAGCCATGTGTAGCCCATTCAGTGAGAGAAATGCCTATTTTCATAACTTTACTAAAGCAGGTGCAGCCGTCCCTTTTGGTCGACATCATTCTGTGTGTCAACACATTTTACAGGTGGCTACTCGCTGGAACTATTTCTTGGAGTTTTGTTGTCACATTGGTACCATTGTCCCTGTACAGAGACCAACACCATTGCTTACTGACTGTATTTGGCAACATACGCTGTAGACGCTGCACAGAAGTACTGGGAGGATGGACAAACTGGTCAAGAAATAGTTCCAGCTAGTATCTAAACTTACAAATTGTAATATTTACCTTCCCATTGATTTATAGATTCAACAAACAAGACATGTGTTAATTTGTGGACTTTACGCTGGTTGGTGTGTGTATTTTTGAACTTTAGATAGATCCAGGCTAGCAGTTTCCCCATTGCTTCCACTCTTTATGCTAAGCTAACCATGTCCTGACTCCAGCTCTGTGCTTAACACACAAATGACAATGTTGATATCCATTTGTCTCTCGGCTTTAATGAGACCTGGAGCAGGATGACTCTCACGTAACCAGTCAATAACCATGTTACCGTGTTTGAATCAACACGCCTTCACAGGTGTGACACAACCTTTACCACCGCAGTATGGTCCCAATGTTAGCGTGGTCCTGATGCAGGGTAGTGAATAATATCCTGTGATGAGATGTTCTGTTTGATGTGTGGCTCTCTGTACCTGACCCTCACTGTGGTGTACAGCTGATGTGTAGGAGGTTGTACAGCCAGACAGAATCAATAACGCATTGATCGGATTCCCCCATTGTGTCTGCAGTAGAGAATGGAATGACGACCACATGTTCGGTGTACATGTGTCTCTTTGTTTGGGGTGCACAAGCCACATACGGATTAAAGCCAGTGAGATCCCATTTATTGATTGTGACAGTAATGTCTATTCATATGTATTCATGTTCTGTGCTGCCCCCTGCAGCAGGCCACTGGTGCCCGGGGCGGGCTGTGTTCTTTCTGTTTCCATCCTTGCCTATCTACTCTGGTACACACTGATAAATGTGCTTTGTTGAGACTGAAGGGGGGGTTGGGGGTGTCAGCAGGAGCAGCTGCATAGACAAAGACCATCTCTAGATGGGTGAGAGGCTGCGCCTACCAAACCACCAAAAACCCATTCAAACCCTTCTTTTGTAGTGCACTTGGGTATGAAAAGGTCTGGGTGGGTGTTTTTAGCACTTCCTGTGGAAGTGAAGCAGCAGTTTGTCTCGACTTGAACCGCCTCCATCAAAAATAATCGGAAACTAAATCTTTGTTGTGATTATATCTTTCTTTTTTTAACTGACTGACCTAGCTTGGTTCAAGTAGCCAACGATTTCACAATGACACACTCATCCTAGTACTGTTGAAAGGAAGAGTGCAGAGAGATTTCTGACACCCTTTAGAAAGTGACATGTATTTATATAAACCCTTAAACTAAAGGATAAGTCAGAACCTTACTGGTGATTGTGAGGCTGGACTTATTTTACGAGGATGCTTTATATTAGACAGCAGATGGAAATTAGCCTCTCTGGCTAACTCTGGCTCACTTACAGTGTAACTGTTAATTAGTGTGCATTGTCCCTGAAAAATAAATAAATAGAGGAGTTCATGTTGTGTTCTTTCCTCTCATACAGAGGAAATAACATGGGACAGGTGCTGACAGGTGGTGTGTGTGTGTGTGTGTGTGTGTGGATATCATACGGTTTTGGTCTGTCTTTTCAGCTGCTTTCCGCAATCTGGGCCAGAATCTGTGGGGTCCTCACCGCTACGGCTGTCTGAATGATGTCCAGGTCAGCTGTGTGGTGGCTGGGCCCTGTGCTGCACACAGTCTCCTCATGACTACTGAGGGCAAGCTGTGGAGCTGGGGTAAGTAACATGCTGCACTCAGCTGCAAATGATCTTCCTGCTAAAAGTATTGTGTGAGCCACACCAACAAAGTTTATTAGTGAATACTGACTGTGAGGACTTGGGTCTGTGTGGTGGTGTTAGTAGTCTAGACTGGAAGGAGTTCTCCATCACTGATCTCTTGGTTTCTGGCTTCAGGTCGTAATGACAAAGGTCAGCTGGGTCACGGAGACACCAAGCGCCTGGAGGCTCCCAAGTTGATCGAGGCCCTCGCAGATCATGTGATTGTTGCTGCAGCCTGTGGACGCAATCACACCCTGGCACTCACAGGTAGGCTGAACCAGGATGTGTGTTCCCTTCAGGGGCTTCTTGGTTTTCATCCCAGCCGAATACTACAGCAGCTGATCTCTGTCATTTAGTTCCTTCAGTTGGTGGTCGTTGGTCCTCTGTTGTAGTCTTTGGTTGCAATAAAAACCAGCGTACTCTGGGCTTCTAGTAATTAAACACAGAATTTGTTCGATTGTATTGGACATTATTTTGAGTTTTTGGTCATAAAAGATGTCATCCCGTTTTCATTGCTGTGTATTGTACAGAAGGGTAGACTGAATGTGAGAGTTGCTATATGCTGCTGTTTGCTGACGTCAGTGTTCCTCCTCAGAGGATGGCACTGCATACTCGTTTGGTGAGAACAAGCTGGGCCAGCTCGGCCAAGGCAACCAGACCGATGCAGTCCTCAGCCCAGCACCGGTGAGCCATCACTGTCACACTTATCACACTGTAGAGACGGGGAGCATGTGGGCTCATACAGACATGTTCTCTAATATGTGATCCATATGACAGAAAATAATGAAATATGCACAGGACTGCATATTGAGATGAATACAGAGTATATCGAGTAACCTTCACTCTGAGCCATGCAGTCCTCTCCTGTGTAAGAACACATCATATACTCATAAGCACTACACACCATGAAGCATTTTGCTGATGTAGTAGAGCCCAGTTTTACTCAAAGACTTGCTCTTGAGCACAAGACTATCCACTTTCACAATCTGTTAGTGTTCTTCCATACTGTGACTAACATGAGAATAGCGCTGTTCCACCTTAAAGGTTGGTCCACCTTAAGTGAGCCTCACACAAGTTGTCATTAACTTCTCAGCGAGCACATTTTCGTTAAGTCTTTCACTGTGGCTACAGCTCTGGTTTGTGTAATGCTGCGCTGCTCTTTACAGTTCTTCAGGACGTATCAGTGGCATGGATAGATTTATAAAATCCAACTTAAATCTGATACAACAGATGAGTTATTAAACACCTCAGGAGTTCAGGAATAGCTTCTCAACAACACTCGGGCCAACACAGCCATGTCAGTTCACAAACCCTGCATGTGTCACAGCCTGAGCCATAACAATAGCTACAGCCCATCACAGCAATGGCCAGGCCACAGAGAACTGTATGAATTAGTGGTGTAATGGTACAGAGGACCGGTTTAGGAGTCACGGTTCAGTTTGGTACAACCGGAGAAACATCAGGATCTGTTTGTTTGCATTTATTTAGTACAGACACTAGGTTTCATTTTGCTCATCAGCAACTTTGGGTAACTATTTCCATTATAAAAATAAGGAGCATTCTATATTGCACTAAACACTTACTATGGCTATAACTTAAAAGCATCTCTTATGATATGACATAACAAAATACGTGGAATAATAAAAAAAGCTTCACTAGGAGGATTCAGTAAGGTATATTTAAACATTCAAAGCATCCAAACGTTCATCATCACATCTGGGTGATGTGGTTGAATTTGTCAAAGCATTTTGATGCGTTTCTGTTGAGCAACACGACTCACCTCGTCTCAAACACATCTCTCTCCTCTGTAGCCGGGAACCTGCAGTCAAGTCTTCCAGCTCCGGGGTTTCACTTGTGCTCGCCTCAGCATATGTTGCTAACGACCTACAGCTAAAAGTTTTCGGGTGGAATGCGGGCTTATGAATTTTGCTTCCGCATTACATGTGTCAATCCACATCCACCGTTGAACCCCAGAACTCTACCGGTTTACAATACACGAACCATTACAGCCTAATATGGATACAAATATGGATCAGAGACGATGCAAAAAGAGATTTTGAGTTAACACAAACGAAGGAAGCATGTTAGTGTTCCTTCTTTATAGTCCTCCTTCTCTCTTGTCCCCTCAGATTTCCTACAATGGCCAGCCCCTGGTGAAGGTGGCTTGTGGAGCTGAATTCAGCATGGTGGTGGACTGCAAAGGAAACCTGTACTCCTTTGGCTGCCCGGAGTACGGACAGCTGGGTACGCTCACAACGTGTAGACACACCTATTGTTTCTCATCTGACAGCTTCTTAAAGTGTGTTTTTGCTTCCAGCTGATAGATGATGCTGGAAGTTGACACCAGTTTTACAAAGAGTTCTTTACATCAGCACCTACATTTCCCATCAGCATTCGGGAAATGTCAGACATGTGAGGTCATGTGAGGTCGTTTAGAAACGTTAGTATCGACCTATAATCAATATTTTAAAACTGAACAGCGACTTTGACGTCTCCTTTAAAAATAGATTGGATGCTGTATTATGTCTTAGAAATATTTGTATCAAATGATATTTGTATAAAATGAGTCATCTCTCTCATTGCAGGTCATAACAGTGATGGCAAGTTCATAGCTCGCGCGCAGCGCATCGAGTTTGATTGTGAACTCATCGCTCGCCGTGTCGCCATCTTCATAGAGAAGTCCAAGGATGGCCAGATCATGCCCGTCCCCAATGTGGTGGTCCGAGATGTGGCCTGTGGGTCCAACCACACGGTGAGAAGCTCCACTTATTACTTTCCTCTGAACCGAATCATATGTTACAGTGGTCTTTCCATAGTTTACAAACTAATGCCATTGTCCTTTACACTGAGCATTAAAGGTAGTGTGTGGCTTTCAGCTGGTGCTGGACTCTCAGAAGCGAGTGTTCAGCTGGGGTTTTGGTGGTTACGGGCGCCTGGGTCACACGGAGCCGAAGGACGAGATGGTTCCTCGACTGGTCAAACTGTTTGACTTTCCTGGACGCGCCGCCTCTCAGATCTGTACAGGCTACCAGTGTTCCTTCGCTATCAATGAGATGGGTAAGAACAGATCTCTGGATGTAACACGGTTTGATCCTAGTTACAGATTTAACTTTGAGGCAAAGGCTATAGCTACTGAATACACGTTTTACTTCATCACTTTGAACTGACTTCACATTGGGTGTGTGCTGCTGTACTGTAGGTGTGTGATCAGTTTTTTATTTTTATTTACAGGGGTGCTGTTCTTCTGGGGGGTGACAAACACCTCCAGAGAGTCAACCATGTACCCCAAAGCTGTGCAGGATCTGTGTGGATGGAAGGTCCGCAGTCTGGCCTGTGGGTGAGTGCTGACTCACCCTTTGTTCCTCCTTCCGAGTGCACATGTGTACATTTTATTGTCCAGGGTCAAATCTCTGAAGCCCTCAGTACACCGTTGGACTATCTGATATTCATGTTGTCACCCCTTGCTCTACATTGATGTGTTTGACTGAGTGTGTTTGTATTGAGCAGGAAGAGCAGCATCGTTGTTGCTGCAGATGAGAGTACGATCAGCTGGGGCCCCTCGCCCACATTTGGAGAGCTGGTAAGACCTGAGGCCTCCGCTGTGGCGAGGTCATTACAGGAAACACTGTTCATTAAAATGATGGAACACCTTTACAGCCTGTGGCTGTGGTGATGGAGCCAGGAGCTGATTGTATTTTGTCATTTGTCCTTCAGGGATATGGAGACAACAAACCCAAGTCCTCCACCACGGCCCAGGAGGTCAAGACCTTGGATGGCGTCTACATTGAGCAGGTAAATGTCAATCAAAGGTTCTCATCAGCTCCTAATAGAGAAGATCAATACATCATACGCCACTTAGAGGAGTTCCACACTGAGCCATCCAACTTTGAATATGCCTTTGTTGTCTCTCTGTTTTGTCCTCACCACTGAGGGTTTGAAAAGGCTCAACTGAAACCAGACTGAGTCTACAGCCATGCTAGCGAGGCTAAATGCCTTTGCAGCATGCAAACATGTTCACAATGACGACGCTAACGTGCTGTTTGGTAGCAGGTATAATGGGGGCGACCGTGGCTCATGGGGTAGAGAGGGTCGTCCATTAACTGCAAGGTCGGCTCCTTTGCTCCCCGGTTGCTCCTCAGGAGCAGCCCACTGGGTTGGGTTAAATGCAGAGAATACATTTCCCCACTGCGGGACTAATAAGGGAATGTTCTCTTCTAATCTCAGTTTAGTGTGTTGGCATGCCAGCATTAGCAGTCCAGCTGAGGCTGATGACAATGTCACTAGTTCTGCAGGTATTTGGTCAAATTCAAAGTGACGGTGCTCGATGAACAGTCAAAGGTCAGTTGGTCCTGAGTTGGTCATTTCACTCAAAACTACAAACCTAGTGAGCGCGAGAGGAAGTCATCCTCCCAGTACAAAGTCCTGCTGACATTAGTCAGTGTAATGATCATGCAGCTGAGCAGAGAAACCATCTGAAAATCAGGTTACTCTAATCTACACCGGTTACTGAGATTGTGGTGTCTCGTTTACATGATTATGTAAAAATCTGGTTTCTTCAATGTCGACGAGAAATGTTACTGAAGTGCACGTAAACGCACTGACTACAACATGTCTCAGTTCACCCTGCCCAGGACAAGTACCGGTAGGTCACTTTGCTGTCACACATCTGAACTTCACTTTGACTTTGGTTTGTACACTTGTGACAAGTTAAGACTATTCTATTCTCTGCGCTACACTTGTTTGAGATGCACTGGCCCGTTGGAAAGCTTGAGTGACACTTGGTGTCTTTGCAGGTGGTGATGGGCTACTGTCACACTCTGGTGATTGCCAGACAGGACACTGAGCAGGAACAGGAGAGACTGAAAAAGCTGCCAGAGTACAACCCCCGAACGATCTGATCGGGCCTCCGACAGCAACACCTGGCCTGTTTAGGCACTGCTGGTGTCACAGCGGGACGGTTGAGTTCAGGGGGAGGTGCTCACAAGTCCGAAGGATTTCCACACATCTCAACAACCAGCTCTAACAATTCGGACAGTATAATCAGAGAAAATGGGACTGGAGACGGACAGAATCTCTGGATGGTCCAGCTCTCACAATGAACAGTCAAGATATCTTCACTTCCCACCTCGAGTGAACCTGCAACAGTTTGCTCCAAGCACTTCACACCTGGTAGAGGTGTGCTTCCCAAAACCCCCGTTCCATTTTGTAATACAGCCAAACATTCATGTCTTGTTCTGTTGTTTTTCTTTGTTGCAGTATATAAAATGATAACGTTGTTTGTCACATTTACGGGTGCTATGACAGGACCCTCAGTCTTTTCCTACTGAGGGGTTTTCAAAGACCAATGCTCCATATCTGTGCCTTTTTCTACGTGTATGTTCAGGATATGGAAGTGTTGTTTGTGTCGTTCAGAGGATCAGCCGATCCCTCCGATTCAGCGGCTATGGCAGTATGAGCAGGCGTGTGCTGCTGCCACGGATTACAATCAGGATTTGAACGTCATGTTCTGAGTTGGGGCACTCCACTCGACGGTTACATTCCTTTTATCTTCTTCAGTGTTTGCATCAAGTATGCACACCTCAGTCCTTCCAAGACCACTGTCTGCTAGATCTCGTCTTTGCTAATATTAACTATTCCGACGCTCAAAGCGCTTTCACAAGCAAGTCAGAACCTTTAGAACCAATAAATGCACAGTCTCTAAATATATCAAGGTGTGCTGGAAATGAAGGCATGTTCTTTTAAAAACAGCAGAGGTGTTTTCCTCCTACCTGTTTTCTTTTTTTATGGTGAAATTTCTCTGGGTTACTTTGTTTTTTTTCATTGAAATGGTTAAATAAAGATTCATGTGAATTGATTTGTTGTCTTCACTTCTCTAGTCACAACCATAAAGTCATTAACGACTGTCCAAGTGTTCAGTCATGTTGAGTCCTATTTTTTTAACCTTAAATTAAAATCTAGTGTCCCTCACTGATCAACGCATCCTCTAAATACCATTTCATACAGCACCCGGCACATCTTATCCTGTTCAGGGTGGAGGCAGGGAACACCCTGGACCGGCCACGACTATCTCAGGGCAAATTTATTGATCCATGCTCAAATTTAGGAAGAATTGTGTAACAAAATATACTTCACTCAAAGGTCCAGAGCTTTCAACCACGCCTCAGTCTTTATCAGCTGATAAAACTGATCAAACTGATAGCTTGAGCAGGATTGATTTTACAAAATAAGTGTACTGTGCTGTAACACTTCCTCTGGTGGTTCACTCGAGAGCAAAGCCTGCTGAGAACGGGATCCTGTTTGCAGCTCACCATTCATGTCGCATCACTCACCTGAAGGATCTGCAGTGTTCCAGTCAGCATGTGACTACAAATGCAAAATAAACAACTTGACTGTAGCCTCATAGTCAAGCTTTCACTAAATAGTTTTGAAATAAGTTATTCACGCTCGATTTTCACCATGTGGAGACTGTTCTGTCCCTTGTGACCAATGCTGTTATTCAGATGCTGTCTTCACAGCACCTATGAGACAGAAAATTCACATTTGTCATACTGGACTTGAACTGTAGACATTACAGCAGAACTGGAGCTAACTGATCAGTGGGCCAGAGTTCATCTGTACCTTGTGTCTTTACGTGACCATCTTAAACCTGTAAACTTTGGTTCTGATGTGAGCCTTGTTGATTGTGACAGATGAGTCCTGGAGCTCCGTCTGTCCCGTCACACCCTGCCAGTAAAGAAACCACCAGGACACCACTTCTGTACTGTAAACAACATTTATTTAAATGTACAAAATCTGATGAACTGTCAAGTTAATCTTCATCTTCCTCCTCCTCTTCATCCTGGTTGATCTGGAAGTAGCGGAGCTCGTAGCTCTCCTTGGTGTTGGCCACGACGCGCAGCCAGTCACGAAGATTGTTCTTCTTCAGGTACTTCTTGGTCAGGTACTTCAGGTATCTGTGAAACAGCAGACCAAGACAGACCGTCAGACTCATTACTGGGATTGATGTCAGCACAGTTAAATATAATAAGCACTGCCATGCTACCAACACATTTAGTCACTTTCTCTTCACCAAGTGGTTTCTTTGGTTCTTGGTGATTTACTCCTCATTTCAAATGTCCACAGGTACTGTCCCATTACTCCATTCTTTTCCTAAATGATCAATCTGTTCAATAATCATTTAGTCTATAGAATGTCCATCACAACATGACATCACATGTTTTGGCTGATAAACTTTCTAAAAACTTAAAAATGATTGCACATATTACATGGCCACATGTCACAGAAAAAGCAGAGAGAACGTACCATGAGATAAGCTAAAAATGACGTCATGCTGTCAGCTGGATTTAATGAATGTTTGGGAAACATGTTTGAATCTACCAGAAGCTCACTAGTGAACATAATCTGTGTGGACGTGTGAGCTGTGGGTCAGTCTAATGAGCAACACAGTATTGGTTTATCACATCGTTCAGGTTGTATTATCAATCTCTCACAGCACAGACTGGAGTGATGAGTGTATGAGAAAGCATGTAGTGCATACTGTATAACAAACAAAGTCAAAGTGGAGTATGCTTTATAGTTACCACTGATAATGCCCATAGCCTCATGACATGACAGCAGTGTGTAGAGTGACTTTCAACCAGTAAACCAGGGAAAATATCCAATTTCACTTAATCGGTCCAAAATAATATTTATTTGCTGCAAATACTTTGCCATTGTTGAGCGTCTGAGCTGAAACATAGTGGCTAGCTAAGTAATAAATACTCTTCCATGCCAGTGGGTGGCAGTAGGTAGCGCAATAATGACCATGTTCATTTAAGGCAATAGAACTAAATGATGCGCGGGAGAGGTTGTGGTGACAAGACGAACAGGGATGGATGAAATATTTGAAAAGGAAAAATACAGACTCTGATCTGGGCCCTGGACAACAAACTAACCCAGATGAAAAGCCTCGTATGAGTGGTGGTCAAAAGAAAGAACAACGACGCAATACAGCGAAAGTTATCTTTCGTTTGGATTTACTTTCACCGGGGATCTGACTGCACTGACTCTGCTATGCTTGGTGTGTTTGGGAAAAGCTCTCCGACAGTGCCATGGTCCCAAGCAAGCTGAAACATCATCTCCAAAGAAACACCCGTCACTTCACAACAACACGGACTATTCTGTAGTCACACAGTAAGGATCAACACATTGAGAGACTTGTCATTAAAGTGTCAGCATATATGCTGCATTATGCTACAATGTGTCATTTTGTAACTTTTTTGGTTGTTGGTGTGCCGCGGGATCTTTTTAATGTAAAAAAGGTTGGAAAACACCAGAGACGGTCTGCAGGGAGCAGAGCTCATTCTCTAAATGTAGAACACATAGCGAGTGAATTATCACAGTATTATTATTGCATCTTATACAATTCAGATATTTATTTTTGACCCACAATCCAATTAAGAAGTCAGGTTAAAATCTGTACAGAAATTAGTAACATTGGTCGCTGATTTTCAGCTTGTATTAAAGGGCCAGTGCAGCCTTTCAGGGGATAAACCAGCAGAAATAGAACTGTTTTCATATCTACATAGGGAGCCAGTCCTCTTCACAGAGTCCACCATGTTTCTACAGCGGCCCAGACAAACCAATCACTGACTCTAGAGAGACGTTCAGGTTTTTGTTCCCTAAAGGCCACCGTAGTTCTCTGACTTGCTGTGGTAACATGAGCTGCATGCTGAACTGTGGTACCCCTCCAGTCTTTGAAAGGCAGGAGTGAGTAGAGGCCATTCACTTGGCTGCAATCTGCAACCTCACTGCTAGATGCCACTACATGCTACACACTGACCCTTTAACACATGATCTGTATCTGTGCCTTCACATTCACACGCGCTATTAATAAATGAAGTTCTCTATTCAGCTAGGTGGACTCATCAAACATGGAGCGTCCCAGGTCAATGGGAGCTCCAACATGACACACCTCACTCATTCTCTGTAGGCCTGTAGGGGAACGTTAGGCGACCCTTCAACATGCTGGGCGGGTGGTGGCGGTACAACACACAATAAAACAGCTCAATAAAAGACCACGTCGTGGGAGCAACAACAACGTTAACGAGGAATCCTGCAGTAAAATACCACGATGTCACACTATTATTGTTATCAGTTTCAATGATCTTTAAAGGATTGAGAACAGAACAAGTTAGAAAACTAAAGCATGTTTGTTTAGATTAACAGCACTACAGCATATCAAACTACTAAAATAGATTATATAAAATACAGTCCTTTGATTACTAACCATTAACAGACAGCAGCCTACTGCTCTTGTCTGTACCTTTACACTCACCATCAATACTGTAAATACTGCAGTATACTGTGGTACCATTACAACCCTATACGTTGGGTGAGTTTTTACTTAATGTGTCCAAACTTTACAGATATCATTTACACTTGAGATGCATCCCAATTATGTGAAGGGCTGCTTCAACGGATCGATTAAAGTCAATTTAAATTTGGTCATTGCTTAGTTGAGTCTGTGTTATGATGCTCGACACGCTGTGGCAACGTCTCCACGGGGCAATAAACCAGCCAATGCAGAGGGGTTTGTAGCTCACGTGATGATTTACAGGAAATGACATCTCCTTCTTCTCTGGAAAAAACATTTGAAAAGAGTCGGAGGCAGAGACGGACGATAGAGCAGAGAAAATACAGAGGAAAAGTCACGATCACAGGACAGAAACGACCTCCGTCGGTTTTGTGATCAGCTGCCAGCCCGGGTTTCTTTGTCAGTAGTCAAAGTAATAATCGAGAGATTAGTGGATTATCAAAATAGTCATTAGTTGCAGCCCTAATTAAGTGTTTTGCTGCAACTACATCTGAATTAACACAAGTACCTCCTCAGCCAGACACAGATTTGATCTCTATATGAGCGTCAGTACAAGCCTATGGTGGGATACTGCAGGCCAACGTGGATGCACTAGTGTGCTCCAAAGACACTAAACTTGGCTTGGGACGGGACCTGAACGGTGGCCGGTTCATGTCCAGCGGAATGTGGACTGTGTTTCAGTTCACGTCCTCTTATACTGCATTTACACAATATCAGAGCCTGCAGAGAGAATGCCAGTCCTCCATTCATTTGATTGCGGGTAACGTGCTTAACCGGCGGTGACTGGGACTGCAGGGGGCGCTAAACAACAACAACGCAGCAGCCTGTGGCGAAAAGACGAAACAGAATCGAAGACGTTTATAGAAACCTGACGTCATGCTGCCAATAACCAGAGATCCAGAGCTATACAACCACGAGGGAACGTAAGACATCAATAGTTGTGCAGATGCTTGGTGTTAAAGAGCTATTAAGTGACAAACACCTCTGCACAACCCTGCACTATATCACCGCAACACCTGATTTAGTGTAAATTCAGCCTTAAGGAACGGCACTGAACCCCTAAAGCGTAGTTTATGGTCTACAGAGAAGCCACAAAATGATGTCATAACAGCCTGCACCAAGGCTCCAAGTGGTTGCGGCGCTAAGTTGGGCATCTCTAAATTTAGTTACTTGTGAGTGCGATCACGTGACTGTCACAAATAGTTCACAGATAAAAACACTTTTTACATGTCTAGGGCTTAGACAAAGAAGGCCAGTTTTTTTTTTTTTAGATGCTTTAAGGTGCGTTCACACCGGACGCGTCGATTGTTTGACGCACGTCGAGATTACATACAAAGTCTATGCACAGACGCGATGAGACTGGCCCGCCGCGATTTTGCGGCGCGTTGGACGCGTTTTTCCGCAAAATCGCCAACGCGTGAGTTGAAATATTTCAACTTCGGCGAAATAATCTCGTGACGCTGTGGTGCGATAGCCTATCAGCGTTGAGTTGCTCCCCCTGTCATCACTGACTTCCTGCCGTTGTTGAATCAGGAAATGAATACTGTAGCCATCTGTCTTCACCCAGAGCTCTACGATACCTCATATCAACAGAGACCGGACCAAACTGTGTGTATACATGTGTGTGTGTAAACCATACGGTACAAACAATGAATAGACGCGTATTTACGTCTACGTGACGTTATTGAGTGCTGGTGGAGCTGCTACGATGTTAGCATAGCCTAGCACCGATCCATCAGAGCTCCATTGAGAAGACACGTAGCCTACAAATCGGCATCATTACGTAGTATTACACAGTGAATACAGCTCGATAAAATCCACGGAGCTCCTCTGAACAATGTTATGAACCAGACATGACGCAGTTTAGTTTCCCGGGATATCTGTGACTTCCACAACACGTAGGAATATAGGTTATTTTTTCCATGGTTAATGGCGGACAGTTGAACGGATCCAGGTCTATAAACCACGCCCCCTCTCCGGCGATTTTGCGGCATTTGGTGTTAACACGACCGACCGGCGGCGCGTTGGACGCGATTTTGCGGCGCGTCAAAATCGACACGTTTGGTGTGAACGCAGCATTAGAAACAGAGATTTGAGAAAATATTTTGGTGCCAAATCAAATTGTTCAACCTACGCTTCTTTATAATACATGTAATACTTAACATGTTTCTTTACAGAGCTTGTACAAAAGCAATAAAGTATCCATGAATATGAGTTAACAGATAATCACAATCCTCCTCGGTATTCTGGAGGTTGGTTTATGGTGTTTTGCTGGTTACACTCGTCGTCTTTATGAAGTACATTTTCTTTTTCCGCTCTCTGGAAACAAACAATGCGTTTAACATATTCATGCTCTATCTGTGGAGGCTCGCTACGGTTCCAGGTATAAACAAAGCTTTACTTCATGGCAGCCCATCTCTCTGACATCTCTCCACAGCTCCCTGTGTGTGCATGTGTGGAATGAATAATAACAGTGTGAAAAGACTCCAATGAGGGATTAACAAAGTCCTTCTTCTAGAAACTCTGTAGACTCAGACTAGGAGAGCCTTGTGATGTCTATGGCCCAGTAAACCACAGAAGCAGCTGGTGAAGTGTGTCACTGACCTTTTGGAGAAGGGCACCTCAGAGGAGACTGTAATCTTGCTCTTGCTCCTCTCGATGGAGACCACACCGTTACCCAGGTTACCGGCTTTCCCGTTCACCTTGATGCGCTCCTGAAGAAACTGCTCCTGGAAACAATGTTTATGGAAACGTCACACACACACACACACACCCCACTAACAGCCATTTATACACTAATCTGAGATCTCAATGCTCAGGTTTAATATCTGCAGTTTGTGGCAAATATAACATGTCCACTGTGATGATTACGTCATACAAGCAACTGTTGAGTCTAAAAAGGATGGATTGTATAATCATTTATTTCTGTCTGTGCAAAGTCAGCAATAATTATTATATCCAAATATTGTAAACAGACTAAAACAGCTGCACATTGAGAATATCTGATGAGTGGCGGACTTACGAAGTTGGCAGCGTCCATTATGCCATCTTCAACGGGATGGGTGCAGTCCAGTGTGAACTTCAGCACCTGCTTCTTCTTCTTACCACCTTTGCCGGTGTTCTGCTTCTTGTGCTAACGGAACACGACACATTTAAGAGTTGTTATCTACCACAACACACACCAGAACGGAGATCGTGGCTCCATACAACGCGTAAAAACGACATATCTGGTGACTGACAAACAGGTCGAACGGAACATGGCAGCTGCTTCGTCAAAACACAGAATCCGTCACTATCGACAAAGATGCGTTTTCAACCACAGTTGGTTTGAGAAAATGGCTGAAAACTGATAAACATGCTGTGACGCTACTGGAAGATAATACTCCTGAATCCATAATCATAATAAATCAATGTATTCGTTATAAGTTTCGAGCTGGGGTGCATTGACTTCATGATAAAAGCAAGGCGAACATTAGTTGGATTTAACGCACGGCTTCCACTCCAGCGAACGTAAACGTTCCGGTGTCGGAGCTAACGTTACAAGATAACGGAAGGGAGTCCAGCTAACCGTATCATGTCACTGACGGTACATACCAGCTGCTGCTACAAACACAGCATTTATACAACTTGCAAACATGCAAACCTCCGGACAAGCTAGCGGAGTGACAACGTGGTGCGCTAACGTTACAGTACCGACAAACTGTCCGGCTAACGTTAGCTAAGTGGCAGATATAGGCCACAGAAAAACAGCTACCTGTGTGCTTTTAACAACACTTCAAACCCAAAACCAAATCCTGCATTTGGACCATGTTTTTTTCCTCTAGAAACGAAACAAAACTGTCTTCTCATCCCGCTCATTTTCTCTGGCTTTAACAACGGAAATCTATCATTCTAGTGGATTTGTTAACACGCGACTTTACTTACAATAGGCGCCATGGCGGAGAAGCTAGCAGAAAGGAAGAACAGTTTGTGCGCATGCGTAACATGTAATAATCAAACGCCAAACTATGGATTGAATCCATGCATCTGGGATTGATTAAAAACTAGATTTGTTGTATCTTTTTTATCTGGTCCCTGCTATTAACTATACATCTATAGAGCTGCCATGTATCTCCTGTGTATACACACATGTTTATAGGTATCCCCGTACTAACTTTTTCAACAATACAAAATACAACTGTACAGTAGGCTTGCAGGCAGGAGCTACATTTTCTAATGTTTTTATTGACACTGAGCCTCTGTGTTATTACTGCTCTGAGAGGGAAAAGTCCACTCAGTGAGTCTCAGTTCTATGTGGACTCCTCCTCAAACCAATGAAGTGGCAGGTTCTGTTAGAACTAGTGTTTCTTTTTTTACTCTGATCTTCTCCCGGTGTTCAGTGGCATGTAAAGCAGTCAAGCACTTGCAGACATTCTCCTTCTGGAGGAGCTCCTGGTCTTCTGATAGCCTTTCAGCATGAGACTTAAGCTGTGTTCCAAATGGCATACTTTTTGTTTTAGTACATACTGCAAGTGGCCCTTACAAAGTATGTACTGTTGCATCATGTATCCATTCAAGTAAACTGTTAACAAAAGATTGGGACTTACTGCCTCCTCAGAACATGGCACATTCAACTTTGACCCTCTTGCTCATATATCTGCTGTGCAAAAGAAAAGCTCATGGTTTAAGCTCTCATGTCGGGCTCACTCCTCGTTTGCTTTTGGTTACTCCAATAACTCTGAGCAGCCAGCTGTTTTATTTTTTATTTTCTCCAGTTGTTGACTCAGTTGGATTCTCACAGTCTGAAGAAAGGCTCGTCTCTCTCCTTGCAGAAAAGATTGCTCTTCGGTCTCCAGGTCCCCTCTCTGAGGTGCGAGTTGGTCAGATACTCAACCTGGTCCCAGAAGAACTTTTCACAGATAGATAGATAGATATATACTTTATTCATCCCCAGTGGGAAATTTGTATGTTACAGCAGCAAGGATATACTTCTACAAACGAAGTAACAGAGTAAATAAAAATATTAAGAATTAAAAAATGCACAATACACAAAATAACAGAGTAGGACATATTCAATTTAAGAATATAAGAAGATAAAATAATAATAAATAGTGTTAAATTAACTAACTAGGTAAAAAACAGTAGTGCAAAAATCAACCAACAGCAAACAACAACAGTGTAGCAGTGTGGATGAGAAGGATGATTTGACCAGAGGTGATTTGTTAAATTATCTCATGTATCTGTCCTTGTGACAGATCATGGTCCCTGACTTCAGTTGGTCCAGCTCCAGCTGCCTGGCCCGGTTGTAGGGGCCCATGGTTCACAGACTCAGTTTCCGTGTCATATACGTACAGTATATAATTTATAATTAAACCACACAACTGATTGAGTATTATCCCTTATATCTCTCATTTTGCTTTTTAATATTTTGATGGAATTGACACCATAATCATCATCCTTTACTTTACTGTAATCATGGAACAAATGCATTGCTAATGTGTTTAACAGAAATCTGACATGTAGGATTAATCTGTTCCTCCCAAAGTACAATACAGTATGTCCGCTTTGTTCATCTCATTGTTCATGAAGACCAAACCATCAAAAACGACAGCCAGTTAATAAATCATGTCTGCACAATGAGAATAGATAAGACTGAGCCTTAAAAAGAATGACCTAATTTTAAGCCATGTTGAGAGAATCTTCTTTGAGAATAAATGCACAGTGGTCAGCCACTCATCTCAGGTGTGTCGCAACAGTCAGCTTGTTCTATTTTGTATATTGCTCCGCTCTTTGCTATTGGTTTATCCTCTCAAGACTTGCACCAGAAAAAAGGTCCATGCCCTCACTAACCAATTGGGGGGGGGGGGGGGTAGCACACATGCAGCACCCGCCCCCCCTATTGAACCCCAACACCCGCGTTGCTCGTAGTGACTCAGCCACCTTTTACTATATTATTCCATATTATCAGGCTTAGGCCAACTCCTGCCCTGCCTGTCTAGCGCTTCCCCGGGAGGAGCGCTAGACCGGCAGTGCTCTTCCCTGAATCTGTTGACCAGCAGAAGTTGGTGTGACAGGGGCAAGATGAGGAGGATGACCGCCGCGTTTTTGGACGCCCATACCTCCCTCTTCAAGGATGAGAAGGAACCGGCGGAACACTGGTAACAGCTGGAGAATCTGCCCGGCCTCTTTCCCTCGGCTACCAAGAGGATAGACGGCCAATCCCAATGTCCCCCCCACTCACATACTTTGAGGCGCGCTCCTACGAAGTCCGTGAGGGTTTAGGGATGTCCCACTGTCAAATCATCCGAGTATTTGAGGGCTCTCTCGCAGACATTTTGAGCTCTTTATGAACCCTTTCCGTAAATCAGCATAGGATGATGACTTTGCCCGAGGGAATTACCCACAAATCATTGCAATGTCACGTTAAACACGGGGTAACCAGTGGACGCATGGAGGGACGGCTCACGTGTGTTCAGTCTGGAATATTAAATGTACACAGAAACATTAAGGGTTAAAGATGGAACAAAAAAAAATCAAATATTTGATTTCGTCATTGAAGCGGTTTTGACAAAAACGAGTAAATAGATTATATGAATGACCTCTCATCTTGTGAGGAATGAGCCTGGAAGACGTTCAAATCAGGGAGTACAAAGTATAAAATAAATACCCACAATTGTACATCTTATTTGTCGACGTTGTCATAGTAACGTGATATGTTGCAGCAAACTGCTGTCCCATTCCTATTTACACCATTTCAAGCCCTCACAGTCTCTCACACTCAACCACTCACCAGGTGACGTCAGTAAATCATTGAGGCTTTAGGGGGCACATTGGGATTGGGCCAGAGACTCCTCTGCCTGGAGCTCTGAACACTGTCAGAGCAGAACATTTGTGTCGTGAACTAGGCACGACCAGTCTCTTTTAAATATTTTTTGGCATGATTGACTTCCACTATTTGCCGGAGGGCAGTGGAGTAATGACGAGAAATAAAGGAAGAAACATGCAATAAAGACGTAACTATATGCAGCAGGTCTCCAAGGTGAAATGCCTCTGGCATGTAAGATCAAGGTCGTCAAATCAGATCCATATCTTTAGCGTCCTGGTAGCCAAGTTGTTACAGAACATGCCATATGACCGCAACGTCCTGGGTTCGATTCCAGCCTTGGGACCTTTGTTGCTTGTCATACTTCTCTCTCTCTCTCCTCATTTCTATACTAGGCGAAATTTACTAAATTAAACATTCAAGAAGCTCCAGATGAGGAAAAATTGTTACCATAGCGCAGATACTCGGAGAAACCATTTATTTCTCTATGGACATAATATATACCTCTGATTACACTTATTTTCTACCCTGGATAAGAATAATTATAATGTTGTTAAGCAATAAGACAGTCTTCCAAAAACATGGCGTATTCCTAAAGATTTTGAATAGGATGATTTATTTTCTTAAAACGTTGCCTAGTGAAGCAAAACACTCATTCAAACATGGCACTTGAGCACCACGAATGAAAAAAATGTTTTACCTACAGAGCATCTTTGCTCCCGAAAATCTTCATTGTCTTTTTACCAATCTCCCAAACACAATAGGACCAGGGTTTGGAGAGTAGATAGCAGCACTGTGAAGATATTCAGACAGATCAATGTGAGCGAGAGAGAGCTGCAGAGTCAGCCTCTCTCAAGCTCAATATACAACTCAGTCAATTGGTTTCTAACACAATGTGAGCACGACCGGTCAACAGGAGAAGCAGTGATGCAATGATAGTAATTTATACTGTTCAGGATGGTGCCTTGACACAGAAAGCAAAAAAAAACAAACAATTTATATACCAACAAAAAAGAAACAAGCGGCTACAACAAAGGAAACAATGTCAACACTGCCTCCCTCACAGATCAGGCGAGAACTGCTATAATCAAAATCTATCATGCCACCATCTCCGGTGTATGAAAACACGTCTCGACTAAATGACAGAGACATAAAGAAATGTCACTTTCATAAATAACTCTTTCATACGTGTGATTTGTGTTTTAGCCTGAGTGCACATTGAGGAAGTGGATGTCAGGGTTAGCCATCAGTCAGGCCATGACCAGCCTTATATTTAGTCATCTGTGAATGATGGAGCGTCCTCGTCAACTACATTTAAACAGTGCCTAAAATCTGATAGACATCTATCTTTTACGCTTTTTATTCCTTCTTTCATTCATTTTTATTAAATAGTGCTTTGGAAGATAAATTATAAAGAAATGCCACCTATTGTTCCCTTTACCAATGTTTGGATGCACTGGACAGCTTTAGTTCCATGGTCTATTCCATAGGAGAGGCTTTCCCACCTAAAAAGTACATATAATTAAGACACTACTGAAATACTTGGAATTGTATGTTCAGCTGTTGCGTCAAATCAACCCTAAAGCCATAACTTGTGGCAGAACTTTGAAGCTATGAGGAGGTGGTGACATGAAGTAGTGCATTTAGCCCTGGTGTGGAGAAACTAGGAGCAGTGGATTCTTCTGCAGAGCCGGACAAGTTTCTAGGGACATTCGGCTCGTTTTTCTTGGGGGTAACTATTGTGAATCCAAGATGCCTACAGCTGTAATGGATACGAGCTTTTCAAGACTACAGGGTTGAGGGCTGCACTCCAGACCTGTGGGAAACATCCTCGAGCTAAAGAGCAACTAAACTCCGAAACCACTTTTTCCAGATGAAAACTATCTATAGGGTACTTAGTTGTGTTGGTGGAGTCAGGTCCATGATGTTCTAGTGCAAAGTATTTGAAGTCTACATATGGTTATAAATATGTATAGCGACTGCTCTACTGGTTGTAACGCTGCTTTTCAAATAGAATTTTGCTATGAGCTGATCGATTGAATTTCAGGGCATTAGATTCTCTCTGAGGTCATTACAAAACAAAACGAGTTCCAAAATGGCCCACAGGATACAAACACAGTGGGACATACAGTGGTGGCCACTTCTTGATAATATTGATTATCAAAAGTTAGACAACAGGTTATCAGTGGAAACAATAAGCATGGTGAAAGCATGCAAACAGAAAAACAGAAACAGACGGCGTGGGTGTTATTGGACTACATGTAGTACAGTGGAGGTTGTGTGGTCTGGAAGTTGGTAGAAAAACAGCAGCCCAGCTGCCTGACGCCATCCCACGATCTTTGTCTGTGAGCTACAGGCTCTCAACCAGCTGCAGGATTTCCCTCTGGAGGGCCGCCGCCGTGGCAGATGCCACACACCCACCAGGTCTGACCTGCCTCAGTGCTTTAAGTCTGTTACGTCCTGCATCCAGCTCCTGGGACTAGTTGACACGGATGCCTGAGATGAAGGGCAGCCCGGTGGGAACCTTCTTCTTGTATTCCACATAGTCCTCAGCAAAGAAATGGATGAGGGAGAGTTCCTCCTCCTCGATCCGCTCCCGGAAGAACCGCCAGCTGGCTATCGTGTAGCCCAATATACACACGGGGTTACACAGCATGATCTGCAACAGTCAACAGTCTTATCAGTTAACTAGACAACAACCTTTGCTCTCCTCGGTAAAGGAACTCCTGTGGGAGGAAGATGATGAAGACCTACGTTTGATAAATGTGCGGGTTGTGTCCACATGCTGTCCTACCCTCACTGAGATCTGAACTCAATGTGAGCCGCCTCGGCATGTGGTCTGGCTGATCACATCCCAAAGCAAACAAGATCCAATCTCAGAGCGTTCAGACTTTTAATGCTTGGCCTGGCACGACCGGATGACAAACGTCACATTGAAAAGACAAGTGTAACCACGGCCTGAGAATGTGCGGTGACATCGGTAGGAGGAAGAAATCTTGCAAACCACACCAATGACTCATGTCAGCCATAAGAGGGATGCTATCGGCTGGAACCAGGGCGCTGCAGCTCATGGTGAGTTTAACATGGCACTCACTGCATCGCACCAATATTCTCTCCAAATGACACTATTTTTCTTAGAGCTGGAAGTGCAAACAGGAAGCACTGGAACATATTCTTACCGTTATCTCACTATTACGTTCAAATGTCACCAAAATTGTGTGTCATGCTAAACTAGAGAAAACGTATCATTGGCGAACATTTGAGAATGTTTCACATCATTGCTTGGCTACCTGTTTGCAGACACTGATAAGAACAATAGGAGGGGGATCTCCTCTGTGGGACAAGTCTTTGCTCGTCACTGTAGCACTTTGTTGACTTTGATTTTAAACTTTTAACTCAACAAATGATGAACAAAGAAGACACCACAGATTAGAATTAGTGATACACAATATCATGCTCAAACTTGAGAATGCTTTCTTTTGCAGTAATAACTGTATTGACATGATTGCTGACCTGTAAACCCAAATTAACAGTGATAGCAAATCAAGGCAACAATTACAGTAAGGGTACTATACAGAAGTAAACCAAACCTACATTTGCCTGATAAAAAGTGAGTTGTTTAAAAAGGAATTTTTGCTAAAACCTACATGTACATTATTATTTGGTCGTATTTGGGAGAATTCATGAAAATCATTATGAAAACAGAGCGTCTGAAAAAATCAAACGAGGTATCAGTCTGAGTGGCAGCATGAGGAGATAGAAACATGTTGAGCAGTGCTCACCTGTGTCCCTGTGCTCCAGTAGAACCAGCCCACATAGGAGGGGTGTCTGAAGTAGGAGTAGACCCCGCCGGTGACCAGCACGTGGCTCTGGGCCTTCTCATTCTGGACAATGTGGTTGAAGTTGGAGCCGGCCGTCAACATGGCCGCCTTACGCAGGCAATCGCCAAACATGACCAGGAGCAGGCCCACGACGCTCAACCAGTTCAGCTGCTTCAGCTCTGAGAGAGAGGACAGACTGATAAGGTACTGATGGACTTCTGTTGGACTCAATACTCCTTCAAACTCAACCTGAAGGACTGATTGGGAAATTCTGTTTAACTTGGATCAAATTCATTTCAGTTTCAAGAACTGATTCAAAAAGGTCAGGAACATTCTGAACCAACCAGTAACAATTTTCAACTTTTCATTCTTCTCTGCCCGTACACCTCAAGCTGGTCTGTCAGACACCTCATACGTCTGCAGACCTCATGTTTGAGGAGCCAAATCAACCAGCACTGAAATCTGTAGGATTACAGTTCTGATATTAGTCCAGGACTATACGTCACACATTGCAACATAGTAAATCCTCAAGAATGAAACTGAAAACATAAACCTCTTTCCTGTTTCTAAACTCATAATTCAGTAGTAACAGCAGCCCCTTATGCAACAAGTTCATCTTTTACCAGATGTTAGCAGACTAATGTTTAGTATCAGCTTTAAGTTGAGGCTTATTTTCATTCCACTTTAGTTTGAAATGTCGTTAATAAAGACTGAAGATAAAGATACACTTCAACATTCCAATTTCCGTGTGGCATCTTTCGTGGCAGGATTTTTATTTCACTTCATGATTTGCTTTGTAAACATAGAAGTTAGTTCTTGTCACCTTCCCAGTAAAAAATATTTGCTTTTCTACTTTTGCGGCAGCAAAGCAAGTGCTGCATGGACTGTAGAAAAGGACCTAGTAACCGCGATGTCACACATTGGTTTGTGGACGTTCTGAAACCTCGAGTCGGCATTTTGGCCGTTGCCATTTTGTTTTTTGCAACAAGGAATGAAAGAGGGTGGAGCTATGTACAACCGTACGTAGACATTTTTAGGCAACAAAAATGTTACAATTAACTTTCATGAAGTGAAAACACACAATGGAAGGGTTAATGTTGTAAAACAAAACAGTCAGACAACTTCCAGACTGGAAAACACCGTGGTAGCAACCTGTCAATCGCAGTAAGCTCCGCCCTAAAGCATTTTCTGCTTTATGGTCTATTTGACTCTAAATGGACCATAATGTACTAAATGAACATCGTGCTGTATTGAAGAAGACTTGAAACTAGAGATTGAGACATAAACTCATGTTTACAATGTTTACTGAGGGAATAAATCAAGAGAGAAGTAGAGTCATTTTCTCATAGACTTCTATACAACCAATCCAAACTGCTATTCTATCATTTCAAAGCACTATTTCACTATATTATTGAATATTTATGATTGAATAAGAAACAGTTGAAGTTTAATTCGACATTAGCAGGCCTCTCATAATAGCCAGCACTTTCACAGGCTAAAAAAAAAAAAGGACGATTGGCTTCTCAATATATCAGCTGTTGCTAAGTACGGTATAGTTAACTTAGTAAGCTGATGCAGCCAGAGATGGTTAGTGCTGAGGGAGTTCCCTCTGTGACATCACTGTACTTCAGGATGACCAACCGAGCCGCATGCGGCTCTTTGCCTGGTTTCATGCTGCTCTTACGTTCATATCGAAGTTTGTGTTTTTTTTAATGTGCGTGTTCACTTCGCTTGAGTTCAATACGGTATATTCGTCAAACGCGCATGTGCATGAGATGAAAATACCGCAAAGTTTCCCAGTAGGGGCAAGATCATTTCAGTACCGGTAAACAATTTGTGTCCAGTTCGCTCTCAAAATGGCAGGGAAAAAATGCACAGCAAAACGAAAATATGAAGATGAACACAGGACATTTTTAACAGAGTGGGAGAGTTATTTTTTTGTTGAACGTAATGGCAAGCCATTCTGCCTTATATGTCAGGCGTCATTAACGCATTTCAAAGCTTAAAATCTTCAGCTCACTCCATGCTAACATCCACCAGGAATTTCCAAAAGGGACTGAACTTCGCAAGCACAAGTTGGTCACTTTGAAAAGTCAGGCAGAAAAGCAGATACCGGTACAGTTTTTCCAAAAATTTACGAAGCACTCAGACCGTAACGCTTGCATCGCATCAACTGGCTTGGAACATACAATGAAGGGGAGTTCGTTAAAAAATGCCTCAGTGATGTTGAAATCTTGTCTCCTGAAAACGACAAACTAATATTCAAAAGGGAGATTTAAAGCATTTTCCCACTCTGCTAAAAGCCAGCGGTCAAGTCACCAGCGCCGCCCTGAATAAACAAAGAGCCAGATATGCAACACTGATTGAAAACCTGCACGGAAGCTTTGTGACCCGGTTCCGTGATCTACAACTGAAAAGGCCACCGATTACATTCCTCGTCGACCCATTTAATGCGGAGACTGACTGTTTGAAAGCCCCGCCAGTCACAGATGAGGCCGCGGCTGAGTTGGAGATGATCGATCTTTGTGAGGAGGACCAACTGAAACCTGCTTTAAGGGAAGGGACCATTGAGTTCTGGAAAAGTGTGCCAATGGAAAAAAATCCCCCAATGTCAAACGGGCTGCGCTTAAGATACTGTCAATGTTTGGGTCAACATACGTCTGCGAATCTGTGTTTTCTACCCTGAAACACGTGAAATCAAAGCATCGATCTGTTCTGACTGACACCCATGTGAAAGAATTGCTTCGAGTGGCAACAACGGAATACAAGCCAGATTTGAAGAGGATTGTTCAAGGCGAGGAATGCCAGAAGTCCCACTAAGCAACATGCATAGTAAAAGAAAAACGCTGTTGTAAATTATTATATTTTTGTTTGTGGACTTGGTTGAACTGGGAGTTTGTGTGTGGGAGACAGTGCACACAATGTTCATTGTTGAAAATGACTGGCCTGTGGTCTCAGTACTGTAGGAGTCAATTTCTGTCATTATCATGTTGGTGTGTGACATTTACAATAAATCTGGCTGCAGCAGAAGTCTGTGTGTGTGAGTGTGGAAGGGATGATGTTCATGTGTGCCCATGTGTATGATGTGGCTCTTTGTGGTAACACAGTAAAAAAATGTGGCTCTTAAGTCTCTGACTGGTTGGCCACCCCTGGTATAATACATGTAAAACTTGTGAGAGACTAAATATTGTGTACATGTTACTGGTTAATAACTGATACACTTATGGCACAGCTCAAATTGAAAAGTTTCAGTTTCGCCTGGAAAAAAAAAAACACTTTCATTGAACTTTTTTTTTAAAATAATGCCTAATGAACCCTAAAAATCACTCCAGTCATAGCACAACAGGTTTGTGGTCTGTTCAATGTAAGTTTACTTAGCAGGCCAGCATAAAATGAGGTCTGAGTACAGAATTTCAAACAAAATTCTTATTTTCGGAACCAGATTTTGCGCTGCTCTATTCTAATTTTATATACTATATAACTACATATTAACTTGCTTCATCACTAACAGTGTTCAATACATCGTAATAAAGCAGTTTGCAATAATTTTCAGTCATGTTCAGTTATTTCCAGATGTCATGTCTCATCCTTGAAAAAAGATCTGCTGTGACTCAGTGTCTTTGTGGGATTTTTAAGGCCTGTGATTGGTGGATTTATTCATACGACACGTTGCTAGGTCCGTAATAGTCCATTGAAAGCCGTCAGGGGTGTTATTTGGAACATTGAGGGGATTAGTCAGTAAAAATCTTGATAAGGTGGGCTCGACCCCCATGCGAAAAATTGGTTGGTCCAGGCAAAATATCCGCCCCGTTTTCACATGGAATGTCTCCAACGCAGGCAGACGGAGCAGGAAATGCGCTTCAGCTGTGCACCAACTTTCAATGGAATAACAGTTTTTTTCCGGACGAAAATCGGCAAAAGGTATGGAGATTTTCAATTTTATTTATGGAGAGCAGTGTGAGGTTTCTCGGGGTTTGTACTGTGACTTTTGAACGCTTTGTCGGAGGTCAGTTTGGACACGCTGGGTCGACTCCGTATCGAGCCCACATGCAAAATGATGTATCCTTCTGCCTTGCTCGAAGCCGGATTTGTGATTAAAGATGAATTTCGGGTGCATAGCTGGCGGATTTTTTGGACAAAAATCCTGATATTGTGATAAATCTTCTAGTGTATTGAATTAGTTTGTGTATAATTGCGTAAAATGGCTTGCATGATGATTTTGCCCGGACTATTCCCCCCCCCCCCCCCCGATATTTTACATGTGTGGACCATTTTTCATATTACTTGATGAAAAGTCCATTCGGAACCTCGGAACCAGTACCAGAACCCATTTTGGGGCTCGCTCGGGCTAAAGAGGTTTTAAAATAATAGCCAACTATTTTGATAAAGTCTTTTCTTTTGAAGAAAAAAGTAGAAACTCTCTGATTCCAGCTTCTTAAGTGTGAATATTTTATTTTATTTTTTACTCCATGACAGTAAACTGAAAATATTGAGTTGTGGACAAAACAAGACATTTGAGGACGTCATCTTGGGCTTTGGGAAACACTTCTCGATTTCATAATTTTACAGACAATTTACAGACCAAACAACGAGGCTAATCCATTAAACCGAGAAAATACTGAACAGATTCTTTTGACAATGAAAATAAATCGGTAGTTGCAGCCACCTTGTGTTTCAGCCTTCTCAGCCAATGAAAAGTTAAACAGAATCCTTTAGTTTTACTTATAGTAGCTTAAGTTACTTGCAAACATTAAGTCAACTCGAGGACTTTTGGTTCAGTAAACAGATTCAGATCTGACATGTGCTATCAGACACATCTTTATCATCAGATTCTAATTCGGATATTTTTAGCCCAGAAATATGACATCTTTCCGCAATAGAGCCCTGCCCAACCAGTGAGAAGAGCTTGGACAATATTACAGACACAGAACCGATATGACCGATATGATCTGGCTGTGTACCAAGTAGAAGGTTGGAGGACTGTCTAGCTCTACTAAACATGGGGTGCAGCAACTTTTCTCAAAGACTGATAGAGGCGTGGACAAATATACCGGTATACCTTACGCCGATATACCTTACGCCGGTATACCTTACGCCGGTATACCTTACGCCGGTATACCTTACGCCGGTATACCTTACGCCGGTATACCTTACGCCGGTATACCGGAATGTTTTACACCGATATACTGTATATTGACAGGTAAACCTTTTGCATGCTATCAACAACATACAAACTACTTTTCTGAGTGCAGTGACGACGAGACTGAAGACACACCCACCTGGAACGGTCAGCTTCTCTATAGTGAACTCCACCCATGACGAGACAGCAGCCAGCGTGTACTCCACACTGTGGTTGAGCAGGAATGAGTCCAGCGACAGGCTGCGAGGGTTGATGATGGCCGTCACCAGGTACTCCGTGTAATGGAAGAAGGACAGGGAGCACATGTACCTGCAGAGAGACATGGTTACAAGTGTTCAATGTGGCCTGGTTTACAGAATAAACATCCTGTTGTGTAAATGTGGCACATGTGTTAATTCACTTGGATTCAATTGTGTAAAAAAAATACAAGAAAAACTGAATTTCTTTTTAAAAAAAGTCTGGGGATATTAAGAAACGAGTGTAAATGAATTATAAATCAATGAGAGTAAAGCTGAAGTCTTGTTTATTTGAACTACGTGCCTGTGATGCCCCTCATACGGATATGTGTTCACTGGAACCATACGTAAAATGCACTTAAAATTCTGGGTGTGATAATGGGTGGGGGCTTTAAGTTGGGTTAGCAGATAAATTCAAACATTTGTATCATTTAGAGTTATATATGCATTCATCTTGACCATGCTTTACTACTGTACTGCCCTTTATGTTGGTGTTACCTGGTCCTCCCTCTCTAAGGATTGAGTTTACGATTTTATCATTAAATGGGCTGGTTTCATCTCTCCGACATTTTACAACCATACAGTTGGGGCCGTAAGTATTTGGACTGACAATTTTTCTAATTTTGCCTCTTTACACAACTCCAGTGGATTTGAAAGGAATCAGTCAATATGTGGTTGAAGTGTAGACTTTCAGCTTTAATTCAATAGATAACAAAAATATCCCAATAACCATTTAGCAATTACAGCCATTTTTACACAGCCCCCCACATTTTCAGAGGCTCAAAAGTAATTGGACAATTCTCTGACAAACGGTTTCATGGCCACGGTTTCTATTCTCAGCATCATTTGTCATGAAATAGTGACAGAACAGGTCGCACCTGGCCATGAAACAGTTTGTCAGACAATTGTCCAATTACTTTTGAGCCTCTGAAAATGTGGGGGGCTGTGTAAAAATGGCTGTAATTGCTAAATGGTTATTGTGATATTTGTTATATCCATTGAATTAAAGCTGAAAGTCTACACTTCAACCACATATTGACTGAAATCCACTGGAGTTGTGTAACGAGGCAAAATTAGAAAATTGTGTCGCAGTCCAAATACTTATGGCCCTGACTGTATGTACGTACCATCAAGGTCACAGGCCAGCTGAGCACACCCGAGCTCAGTGGAGACCGGACCTTTGCAGATGGAGCCCCCGACGTCCCCTCTGCATGTGAGGCTGGCCCCTACACTGCCTGTTTTTAAATCCCATCTTAAAACACATTATTATTCTCTGGCTTTTGATTCATTATGAGACTTTCCATTCTATATTATTGTCTTTCGTTTTTTTAAATTCTAGAACACTGATCAACTGTTTTTAAAAAAGTGCTTATACATTTGGATTGGATAAATATGGATTGGAAATACATAGATAAACAAAACAAAGACACTTAATATCAATTTAATAAAAAAAACAATACAATGCATTTCTACACAGCAGCATAATGTTAAGTAATACAACAAACTGATTATACCAAATACGTACCAGCCAAAATGGGTCCAAGTGGTTTCAGAGAAGCTTATAATTAAGCCACAGCCAAAAGTAACTCCCAGAAAGCAGGCTCTCACAGCGACCTAGAACGAGTTAGGCACTGATTAGCCCGAGTTAGAGAGTAACAGGACCACTCTCTCCCTCATGCCTCAAGACTCATGCTTAACATCTGAATTACGTTATTAAAAACAAACGTAACATATTGTAGAACATTTGATCAGACTACACTCGGAAATTGGGTTGTTTTTCCCACCATCTTCAAATTTAGACCAACTCTAAAAGTTTAGATCGACTTTAGGCAAAGAAATAACTGTTTTATTCAGCGAATTTGTACCAGAAGCCTGGTAATTCCTCAAATAATGTCGACGCAAATTCCATTAGACACAAAGCAAAACACCGAATGAACACATTTGTGGAGTGGGTTCCGTCAGTCGGCTACTTCTGAAATAACATTGCTCACACGAAGAGGCCGACAGGCTTCACCTGGCTCAGGGTCTATCTAGAGACACCCCTGCCAGCTGTCTTCTTCCTCTTCAGCTAAGAAGATTAGTAGACTTAACTAGCTAAAGTGGTAGCTAATGTTAGCTAGCATTAGCAGTACAACAATAAAGTTGAAATAGCGATGTAAGTAACATCAGACAGCTGTCATTACATTAGCTGGATGTAGACTGCTAAACAGTAATAACCCTGACGTGCGCTTTAATCAAAACTAGAGAAAGAAATGAGAATAAACGCAGGAAGTTGGCTACCTGACGTCAACGCTTACCTTGTATAGAGGTCCCTTGTATACGATTAGCAGGAGGCCGTTGATAACTGCAATGTGGATACAAATCACTATCTTCCCAGAAGTTTCCGTCAGATAATCAAAGACCCAGTCGAAATGTCCAAACCACGTTCTGATCAATGGGATCACAATCACGCTGAGCCCTAAAATAAATGTCTTTATACTTACTCTTCCTTCTAGCACCAACTTACTGCCTGCCATGATGGAAGTACTGTGCAACTGCTAATATCGCGATACCTAAAGGGAAACCACGTGATGTCCATATACGGCTTTCACATTGTGAAGTGAAATGACAGGATTTGCATTACACTTTTTAACCAAAGAAAATGAATAGCACCTCAGTGGATTTCCAAAAAAACAACGGGTGCAACATTGCTGCAATTTTGGAGTTCTCTTATTTTTAATGAAAATTATGTTATTTTGTCCATTGATCAAACCCAACATTGAAACGTATATAGCGTATAGTGTGACCTTTGGCATCAAAAGATATCCCTATTCTACCAATTAGCGGGCTACATTATGGAGTCAGTGAGACACTAGTAATTTCATGAATTTAATTAGCTGAATAAATATAAAAACACAAGATTAACATAATATTTTTCTATATTACATTTTCATGACATTCAGTTAAAAAAGAGCAATTGAATACTGAACAGGCTGTTGGCCTCATGTACAGATACATTACAAAGCCTCAGAGCAGAGCCTGGTGAGTTCATGGCTTTGTCAGCAGGAACAGTTATGAGCTATTTGAAATACATACACAATGTTCCTGTAACTCAGATTCTACTTTCTTTGGCTCCTGGAGAAAAAACTGGAAATCTTGCTCTGTGTCTTCAAAGGCGGTGATGACGACCCTAGAAAAAAAAAGAAAAAGAAAAAAAAAGTATAAAGGATCATAACAAGGTCTCATAGTGGGAAGAAGCGTTGGAAGTTTTACTGATATTATTTTTATTTAAACAAACTATTGGATACATTTTAACAATAACAACTTTTACCACGCAATAATATGTTGTGTTAAAGAAGATGCAGTGGCAGACAGAAATAAAGGCTGATACATCAGCCCCACATATCTGACCCAAACACAGAGCAATGGGCTGACACTGCACCACATTTTCACTGTGATCTACCAGCAGAGGATTTCAAAGCTGACTTAATCCACAAATAATTCTACAGTGTCATAAAGGATACAGTAAGTCTGGCAATATTTAATATTTTCTTCTTGTGCAAAACTAAAGCTAGATGAAAGTAAAAATGAAGAGAAAAGATGCTGTATTAAATGTACGTGGTGTGTAGAAAGTAAATGGTATGAAATTGTTGAAGTGAAATGTGATCCAGGGGCTACTGTTGGTGGTAGGATTTTGATAGCTCTGGTGGTTTGTTTGAGGATTATGGAGAGGGGTGCTCTGGTGGCCTGCTGTCCGTCCATTAGCTACAGTATTGCTGGGTTCTGAATGGCTCTCTGGCTGAATTTCTTTATGAGTCCGCACATACTGTGGATGTAATGGATGTTGATGTTCTGTGGGACTCCAGCAACATCAGCAGATTGCAAGACATGTCTTATGGTGGATGACAGAAATGTAGAGCAGGAAAAAGGAGAGGACTAAGGACTGCACCTTGCTGGACATCGACTTCTGAAGTTAGAGGAGTGGAGAGGGAAATGGAAACCGTGATCTATATTTGTCGGTTGTGAAGTAAGCTTGAGATGATGTCATAGATAGGAAGTGGTATTAGGAGGTTTTTTTGTCTTGTAGTCTGTAAAGTAGTCCTTTGTGCCACATTTTGTCAAAAACGTTTTTGAAAGTCATGGTGAATTTTTCTTTTGGTGAAACTGCGGATGATTGCTTCTAACAGCTTGAGGATGTTATCGGTAGTGAATAGCCAGTAGTCCCATATTCTCTGTGCGATGTGTGGCGCGTACAGTGATGGTGCGTTCAAACAGTTTACCGATATTTGCCCGGTTTATGGGCAAAAAACAACTAGCATTTAAAAACAGTGTGGGGGCCATGACCTCGTTGTTGGTAAGTTAAAAAGCACTTTAACACTACATGTCATCATTCACCCATTCATACACTGATGACAGGGACTACCATGCCCATCAGGACTCTAACTAATCATTCATACACCACACAGCTACGGGAGCAATTTGGGGTTAAGTGTCTTGGCCATTAACATGGACTAGTGGAGCCAGGGATCAAACCACTGATCCTCTGATTAGGACGACCCTGCTGTACTACTGAGCCACAAGTAACCATGACATGATTTGGTGACAGAGGAGAAGCAAAATGTCACATCTGCTGATGGAGTAGAAGAAGTAGATAGGCCTGAACTATGCAGATCAAGGTCAACAGACAAAAGTAAGAAGGTGAGTCAACTAAATATTTCCATCCATGTATTTTGATGAACTCAGCTGCCCCTAGTGGCAGCAGGATGCGGACGGAGAGCTCTGCTCTGCCAGTGCAGCCTCAGCTGTCCGGGCTGGACTCGCAGTGGGACAATGATGGCGTGTGACAGCCCAACGTGCTGCTGTACTCCGCTCATCCCAGTGCGAGCGTAGGACTGCTGCATGGGCTGTCAGCAATAGAGGACGCATTAATCTGTCTCACTCACTGAATCTTGGAATGCAAGAGCAATATTTTAGAGTCGGCTGAAATGGGCAACTACAGTGCTACTTGATAGCATGCTGACAGCAAATAGGCAGAGCATACTGGACATTCTAGTGTGTTCTCTGGCCTGACTACAACCATTTTGTGTTCGCATTGAGTTCCTTGAATAGTTGGTGGATTTTGTCCAGTAGTGCTGCAAGGACATGGGTTTCAGCAGAGGTGTTGTGTTGGGAGGGTTACTGGTGGTTTAGTAGTGCTGGTGGCTGGAGATGCACGGAGCTGTGTTATCACTAGCAGTCCCTACTGGTTAAGAGTAGTGAGAGAGGAAGTTAAGAGAGGAAGCAGTAAGTTAATGACAGTATAAAACAGACGAGGTCTGTCTCGCCTGTGAATTGAACTCTGTTTCAATTCTACATACAAAGTCCTGCTGACCCAAATACTCACTAGAGTGCCAAATGTAGATAATCCACTGCATAAAATAGTCCCCAACAAATACATTATTTCCTTCTGTTTAAATTATGTTTGGTAAAAACTACTGTTTTAGAAAACTACTCAGCCTTCTTTAAAAACTAAACTATATATTGTTTTAGGAGTTTTGAAAGATTTACATCTTCAGTGGGAACCAATGGGATTGGAGCTGAGAGCCACAGGCAGAGTAGGATCATGTCATGGAATCTGTTGACTACAAGAAAAATCTAAATCAGGGACCCAAAGTGTGGTGCGCGCGAGCTGCCTCTAGGGGGTGCGCGAGAGGAAAGATGTAATGGCGGTGCAGTCCTGTCTCCTAAAAATTACGTTCCCCCAAAACTAAAATGCATTCTCAATTATGTTTTACCATGAACGTATTTTCTCCCTGATTACGTTTCTCATCAACATATCTTTGCCATACTTTAGTCTTTATTATGTTTCTGTGATCTGCCTCGCCTCTACCCCGCCACCCACGAGTTGTTGCCCCGCGGCCTGTTCCGAGGGCTGACAGACCCGACGATCGGGTGCCTCGCGGCGGGGGCGGCTGGAGACCTCGCGTCCCGGCGCCAACGGTGAGCGCCCGCCACTCGGAACCATAAAACCAAGTCCCGATTTCACCCGGGGATATTCTGGAGGTATTGTGACCGGGTGATGTGCCTCGTTGCTGGGGAGGTATGAGCAGAGAGTGGCGGGGTGTTATGGAGGTATATATTACAACTCGGTGTTGTTCCCGTGCGTGGATGAGCGCATTTCTGCAGGAGACAGGCGGCGTGTTGTGGTAGTATTCTGACCGCGTAATAGGGAGAAGGAGAGGCGGTGGTGGAGAGGTAAAACAATGTTAGAGAGATGGTGGAATGTATGATTGGAGAGAGAGAAGCAAACAAGTTGGACGTGATCCCGCGTCCAACAACAGTGTCGCCGCATCGATGCTTTGTCCGAAGACATCCTGGCTACATTAGTCGGTGAAGAAGTGAAGAAGAGTGAGTTTTACTCTCTGCAAGTAGACGAGTCTACAGATGTGGCCAATCTGGCCAATCTTCTGGTGAACGTCCGTTACCTTTTCGAAGGCACGGTGCAGGAAGAGTTTGTGTTTTTTATCTTGTAAACAAACGCCACGCGCGAGCAAACTGTTCTCTCATTAGTCCGATTTTTACGCGGCTATAAATAGGCTCTGTTGCTTTTTTTTTTTTTAAGGTGTGTGTGGGGGGGGGGGATTGGGGGTGCGTGAACCCGGTCGGGATGTAGAAGGGGGTGCGTGGCCTAAAAAGTTTGGGAGCCGCTGATCTAAATGAATACCTGTACATTGGTGCTCACTTTATTAACAATATTGTGGTCCTCAGATTTCCCCAAACCCTGTTAATAAAGTGAATACAAGTAAAGCAATTCTTCAGTCAAATGTCCTCGATGCAAGAACAGTGGTACCTCAATGGTGTGTTTAGCCAAACATAGTTCTGGAAGCAGGGGGGAAAAAAACAGCACTGAGCAAATTAACATGTCATAAGGTGGAGGGCTTATCCGTGTTCAAGTCTTCCTGTTGACACAAGAGTTATTAACTGATGGTACAGTAGGAAAGGAAGACAACATCTGTAACTGTTCTGTTTTCTTTTCTTCAAGCTACAGCCAGTCAGCCTGCTGTGG
The DNA here is from genome assembly GCA_028022725.1 of Lycodopsis pacificus. Classification (NCBI taxonomy): domain Eukaryota; kingdom Metazoa; phylum Chordata; class Actinopteri; order Perciformes; family Zoarcidae; genus Lycodopsis; species Lycodopsis pacificus. Next base: position 26,600,796 of record CM051697.1, read on the forward strand.
GTCTGATGTGGGACTGGTAACTTCTGCCAAAAGTGCTGGCTGATCTCCTCATCTAAACCGTGGTAAGATATTCTTTAACCAGTTTCACTTCAACAGCTCCACCACTGGTGCAGTGCAACTACCAACCTTTGACATCTAGTAGCTAGACTGCCAAACTGTTTGTTCCAGATTCTCTGAGCTCTTCTCGAACCCTATAGGAGGATAAAAGAAATACCAACACGTTTCTATGATACTATAATACATCAGGTTGTTCTTCACCTTGTCTTTGATGGTCTTCACTCGCAGCATGAACTTCAGCAGCAGAGACGGACTGACCTATCAAAGCATCCAACATCTCTTTGTACTGCTTCTTGTGGCGAGGGGGAATAAACATGCTGAATCCTAAGAAAAGAAAGACGAAAGTGAGAGAAGAGACAACCTCCGACAAGCGTGTAAAACATTGTCGTGATTTGAAAGAACTTACTGATTAGAAGGTTGAAGTCCTCATCTCTTTCTGTGAATAAGCTCACCACTGTAGTCACCAGCTCTTCATAGCTGTCCGTCTTCTTGTAGCTCTGAATGGCCTGAAAGAGCCGAGCTGATTTCTCTGCTCCGATGGCTTTCTTCACATCAGCCAGAAAGGCAGCGGGGACGTCTCTCTTTGAAGCAGAACCTGATTAACACGACGAGAATAGTGGAATCTATTTCATACTTAATAACCATTCCTTCAAATCAAGCTACATTGTTCTTCAACCAAAATACACTCAAACCTGCTCGTTCATATACATTTGTATAGACTTATTAATGCTGCGTAATAGGATTAGACAGTGGACATCTGTTCATGTGATAGGTTGACCCACCTTTGTGCAGTGGGATGGCCTGAGCTGACTTCCATTCTGCTGGTATCCTACCAGTAATGAGTGTTACATTAAGTCTATGGGCAGTACAAGTAGTGATCAAAGGAGCACTAAGACTCAGGAGATGAGGATCTAGATATATACAAGCTGCACTAAATACTTGATAATTAGTGAAGTCAAAGGTAGAAGGATGTAAAGTCCTACCAGTCTGAGGATCTCTGGGTCCCTGCTGGTTTAGGTGGGGTCCTCCTTTGTTGAGCTGCTGTGTATTCAGCTGACTGCAAGTAGACGTCCAAGTAGAGGAGGTCAGACCCACAGCAGGCTGACTGGCTGTAGCTTGAAGAAAAGAAAACAGAACAGTTACAGATGTTGTCTCCCTTTCCTACTGTACCATCAGTTAATAACTCTTGTGTCAACAGGAAGACTTGAACACAGATAAGCCCTCCACCTTATGACATGTTCATTTGCTCAGTGCTGTTTTTTTGTCCGGAGAATGTCCAATATCATTTTAAACAAGTGCAGTGGCTGAGATGCTCCTAAGTCCTGGAACCAAACCGGACTGCTGTGGCTGGAGAGTCCAGTCTACATAAGCACATAGTTACTGTAGTCACCAACCAGAGATTCAAGGGTCTTAACAAGGGAACAGATTTCAGATGGACACAAAACTGTCAAGCAGAAAGAAATAGTATGGCAAGTCTCTGTCTGCTGAACAGTTTGAAAACCCTTTTGGGGTTTTGGACAGAGAAAAGAAGCACCCTGATAATGACGGAGTAATTTTCACAAACTTTAAAGACTAATGTGAACATTTTGTATCTTTGAGCTTGCTAGTATTGTGAGACATATTTCCCACATATGAAGAAGAGTGCAGTGTTGGGATGAGTGTTTCATACCGCTCTGCAGCATCAGTGCTTTCTTCTCGTCCACTGACAGTGCGTGATTGGGTTTGTATCCACAGCCCTGTCCAGTCAGCTGCTGGCATTTCTCATCAAACCTCTTCTTGTGATGTGGGCGAACAAACTGGTACAGGCCTGTGACACAGAGGGGTTATTTCTGACAGCCTAAATATAAACTCATTTGGGATCAGTTTTGGCCTGCACTCTCTTGATGTTGGCATTCAGTTAAAGACCGAAAAACAAATCCTTTCACCATCGCTCCCTGTGCCATTACATTCAGCACAACTGTATTGAGGGATATGCACCATGTGAGCACAATATAAAACTACGGTACACTGATGAAGACAAGCTTTTGTCTCAGGGCCCCTCTACCAGACAGACCACAAAATGTAGATAACAATACACCTTAGTTGGCCAAACTCGACTCGTTAATCACCAAATTTGCAAATAATCAAATTATTTGCAAATAACTGACACTCTGTACGTTGGGATTTTAGGACCCTGGGGCAGTATCCCGCTTTTCACTGAGTAGGTAATCCTGCCTTGCTCATGGGTCTCCATAACACACAGTGATGTAAGGCAGAAAATCTTAAACCCTCTAGCCTGAAATAAATCGCATACAACCATCCTGTCAGAACAAGACTAGGAGTCTATAGCAGGTAAACCAAGCATTGACATTGTGAACCGATGGTGGCGTTAGATGAATAGTCAGGGGATCAAAGTTATCACAATTCATCCTGAGAGGAACATGAACGTTTCAAACTAATTTCATGACAATCCATCCAATTGTTGTTGACAGACAGGCCAACATTGCCATCCCTGGAGCCATGCTGCTAGTGTGGCTAAACGCTACCTTTGCAACAGGTGGTTGATTGAACTCTATGGTCTATCTGAAACTGTGTAGACTGTTATTAATATGTTTGCTCCTCCATTTATATGAATGACGTGGACAAAATATTAGACTCACTTAAAGTACGGCCTCAAACCCTACTATACAATAGAAGCAACACAACTACAGTAGTGTCTCAGAATGTAGTGCATGTTCTAAATATAGCAGGTCTGTTGCATTCAATTGAAGTACATTATGCAATAAACTTCCATTCTCGTTTGTTTGGTGAATAGAATAAAAGTCACCGGTGTAAAAGACACAGCATGAGTGGCTTTTGAAAAAAGAAATAAATATGACTTCATGTTCTCGATGTAAACAGAGCGAATCGGTTTAAAAAAAAGAAAGAAAAAAAAAAAAAACTTGAAGGCTCCAGATTCCAAGTTGGGCGGGATATCCTTCACGGGGAAAAGATGATTGTTCTACTGCATTAATGTTGAATGTGGATTTTTACCTCCTCTTTACTGGTCATCAATCAGTCTCAATGCCTCTCAAGATTTGGCTTCCCTGCAGTCGGAGCTCTATCTGCAGGGGGAGAGCTCAGCGACCAGCAGCAGCAGAGCTTTGCCTCGCTGAGAGCCAACACGGACACCACACTGCTGGAGGCCCAGGCTATACTACTTGGCTCGCTGGAGGGAAGGGAAGCACTGGAGAACCAAAACCAGCTTAGAGACAATTCCGCTTTTGTCCACAGGGATCGCCAAAATCAACCCAAAATGAAAGGTCCTTGTTAATACTTTAGTTTAAGATAATAACAAATAATCTTAACATTGACCTTGATTCATGAATTCATTACATTACTAGAACCGTAGTCTAAAGCAAATTACTCACTGCATTTAAAGTGTAGAGATAAAACATGACTGCCTGCCGTAAGTAAACCGTAGACTGTATATAGTGAACACAAACTCGAAAGCTTTACACAAGACGGATCCCTTCTGGCCATAACCGCTTAGCAGCCTGTTATTCACCACATTGTTAAGCTCCCTGATAGAAAAAAAAAAACAGCAGACTGAAACAAATTGCTTACAAATCAAATGTGCAGGTCGCATCAGAAACCCGGCTGTTCACTACAGCAGGAGGCTTACCTCGGAGCAGACAGTGTGTATTAGTGTCCTCAGTTAGGACAGCCGCCTCAGTGAGCAGCACGTCCAGGCTGTCAGTCTTCTTGTAGGTCTGCAGAGCCTGTATGATGCGGTCAAAGTTGAACTGGCTGAGTGACTTCTTCATCTCTGCCAGGAAACTCCTGACCCTGCTGCTGGATGAGCCTTCCCCAGAGACATCCTCAGACAAGCGCGACTTCTTCAACAAGGAGGGAGAAAAATACACTGCTGATATTTGCAATGAAAAAAACTTTTAAGAAACAAAAAACAATCAGATATCTGAAACACCATAAATACAGTGGTGGGCCGTCAGGGCCAGCTAAGCCTTCTCTGCTGGCCTAACAGAATCACAAAGTTACAGCTATATTATAATTTTTCATAAATACACCATGTATTATACAAAATACAACTGGGGAGGCTCGACTGTCACTGGCGTCCATGAATCGAGAAGGACTTCTTACTGGAACGATGTACTGGGATTAAACTCTGTCAACAAAGAATTCGGTAAGTGACAAACTGCATTTGTTTTTTTACATCTGCAGTAACATTTTTATGAATATTTGAATGGCTCGTGCTCTTGTGTGGTGGAATGCGTGGATCCGCTGCAGGTTTGCTGGATTGATGTGTCATGCTTTGCTGTCATATGAATATATGTGACTGGTTCTTATGACTTTGGGGTTGTCATTGTGTTAATTACGTTGATTTGACTATGCATTGTCCGTTAATGACGCAGCATCCAGTCATGCACGGATTCATGTGTCTGCACCGTAGCTGTTCAACTGTAGTAGGACAGCACAGAAGGCCCAGGCATAAAATACACGGCCCGCCACTGCATGAATATGATGTTTAAAAATCAACATCAATCAATCAACAAGCATTGGGATGGTCCTGTCCTTAACACTACCAGATACTATAAATCTAATTAAAAAAGGACAATTTTGTTTTTGCAGAACATAATAATAATAAATCAATTTTCTATAGCGCTTTTCAAGATACCCAAAGACGCTTTACAAGGCAGAGACAAACAGAACAAACAAAAAAAACAAAAAAAAGAATAACTGGAGAAGCTGTGCTGAATGGGAGGGTAGGGTGCAGGGGTTAGCAGGTGAAGGAGAGTTTGAAGAGGTGGGTTTTGAGGGCTAGTTTGAATGTTGATAGGGAGGGAGCCTCATGGATGTGGATGGGGAGGGCATTCCAGAGGGGAGGTGCAGCAGCTGAGAAGGCCCTATCACCCCAGGTCCGGCGCTTGGTCCTGATGGTCTTCAGAGTGTTTGCACCGGCGGACCTGAGGCGACGGTTGGGGAAAGGTAGGGAGGGGCCAGGTTGTTTAGGGCTTTGTAGGTGGTGAGTAGTATTTTGAAGTCTATTCTGTATTTGACTGGGAGCCAGTGGAGGTTGCGAAGGACCGGGGTGATGTGATCATAGCGGCGGGTGGAAGTGAGCAGTCGAGCGGCAGAGTTCTGAACATATTGGAGTTTATTTATGATTTTGTTGGGAGAACCGTAGAGGATGCGGTTACAGTAGTCGAGTCTGGAGGTTATGAGGGCATGGATGAGAATTTCGGTGGTGGCAGAGGACAGGGAGGGTCGGAGGCGTGCAATATTCCTGAGGTGAAAGAAGGCAGTTTTGGTGATGTGGTTGGCGTGGGGTAGAAAAGAGAGGGTGGGGTCGAGGATGATACCGAGGTTGCGGACCTGGGTGGAGGGGGTGACAATGGAGCCATCAATGTTGAGGGAGAAGGGCTGGGCTGAACGGGTGAGGGAGTTAGGGCTGATGATGATGATGAGTATTTCAGATTTGTTGCAGTTGAGTTTGAGAAAGTTCTGTTGCATCCATGATTTTATATCAGTGAGACAGGTGGTGAGAGTGGAGTGGGTGATGGAGGTGATGGTCTTGGAGGAGAAGTAGAGTTGGGTGTCGTCAGCGTAGCAGTGGAAGTTGAGACCATGACGACGGATGATTTGTCCAAGGGGAAGGATGTAAATGATGAAGAGGAGGGGACCAAGCACGGAACCTTGGGGGACACCGTGGGTGACTGGGGAGGTGGAGGATTTACAGTTGTTCATTGCAATTAATTGATGACGGTCTGAGAGATATGAGGTGAACCAGGAGAGGGCAGTGCCAGTTATGCCAAGGGAGTACTCGAGACGTGATAGGAGGATGGAGTGGTTGATAGTGTCGAAGGCGGCGCTGAGGTCAAGGAGGATGAGGTGAGGAATCCAGAGTCAGCAGAGAGAAGTATATCATTTGTGATTTTCAGCAGGGCGGTTTCTGTGCTGTGTTTTGAACGGAAGCCGGATTGGAAGGGTTCGTAGAGATTATGGAGATTGATGGGACTTGAGTTGCGATGCAACAGCTCTCTCAAGGACGTTGGACAGGTAGGGGAGGTTGGAGATGGGCCGGTAGTTGTTGGGGATGTCGGGGTCAAGACCAGGTTTTTTCAGCACGGGGGTGACAGCAGCGATCTTGAGAGTGGGGGGTGTTGGGCTCTGGCACCATCATCAGGCTGGCTCAGCTCCTCACAGGCTCCGTCAGAGCCACATCTGACCTGAACCCTGCCCCTTTAAGCTGACCCCGCCTCGGTCACCGCTCAGTAAGACCCTCCATTGGCCGACAAACATCCTCCCGCTGTACGAGCTGACCCGCTTATAAGGAAGAACACAGCCAAAACTCTTTCTCTTCGCTTCTGGATCCGTCCGGATCCCTATGAAGATGCCCCGAGGACCCGATCGGCCTCACTCACCCTCAACTCAGCGACCACGTGCCATTTCGCCGGCCGAAATAGACCACGTATATTCTGAGTTAAGGCCCTCGGCCCGCGAGAAACGCATACCTGATGCGATCCGTCCGCCACCTTTCGTGCACACGCCAACGGTACCAGACGACTAAACCTCTTTCTGCACCGCTCATTACCGGGAGATACGAATCGACAACGTGTCTCAGCCGACGTTGTAAATCAAAGGCCCCCACTCTCTGCAGGAGTAGGACCCGACACAGCACCCGCTGACCCGCTGTGCTCAAAGCAGCAGCGCCATCCTGCCTTTTTTTTTTTTTTTTTTCTTCAGGAAGAACAACCACATTCCTCCACGAACGAAGCTTCAAACAGTAAGCGTTCATGGTGTCTGGGCTAGCTTAGCTTAAATTAACCTAAGTTTCATTCAGGTTATTTCATTTATATGTTGATATTCCCGTGTTTTTGTGTGTTTAAGTTACGGCCGCATGATCCAAGGTATCGCGTAATCAGAGCGGATCACCGCTCTGCTGCATTTAACTCGACTCTGTGAGTGAGCCAAGAGTCGTGTTTATCACTGCATAAGCAGCCGGTAGTTCGAAACCGACAACGGTGTGCTTATGCAGGATAGACTCATGCTCCCTCTGACATCGCAACAGAAGTTTGATTCATGTCTATTCCTTTCTCTCTGCTCACACTCCTGCCGACACAGCAGGAGGTGACCCCCACCCTTGCCCTCTTTCCTCCTCTCACGTAAACACACGCACATAGTCAGGGCCCCTTGGGAAACCCCGTTCAATCGATTGCCTGCCACACACACACACACACACACACGCACACACACACACACACACACACGCCATTTTGCCCAAGTCACTCGACTACGCCATCTGGTGGTGGTTCAGCGGTAGTATCTTAAGCCCTCTCCCTTCTCACCCACAGTCTCACCCCCCCCTCTGCTATTTTGGCTACGTCATTCGACGCGGCCATCTTTGTAGTTCTCGACTGTAGTGTTAAGAGCCCCCCCTTCTTTTTATACACAGACCCACACACCCACACACACACACACACACACACACTTATATACTCACCCTCACCCATTTTATTCATTCGTTTAGATATTAGGCACATAAAATTGTATAATAGCGTTGTTGATTGCAATATTAATTGATCTGATAATTTATTATTCTGATGTAATAAACCCTGTTATATTTTAAGGAGCAGTCGTCTGTGATTACTTGTGCATATGTATGTAATGAAACTGTATGTAGTAGCCTGTGTTCGAACTTAAACCTTTACTTTCACTCTGAATGTGTAGTCGTACGAGACTATCGACATTATGAGTGAACACTAATTATGAGACTTAGTTTTATCGTTTGGTTATCAGTCCCTGTCCGCAGGGTGGTGCCCCGTTATTATTAATAATCATTATTAATTGTTACTTACATTAATAATTCTATTGATGTCCAGAATTCAGTTTCTTAAATGCTGATAACTCAAACAAGCCCCTATTGATCCCAACAGGGGTATGAGACCTGAAGACAGTGAGGCGTTGATGATGTTGGCGATGAGAGGGGAGAGTGTGGGGAGGCAGCCCTTGACTAAGGAAGAGGGTAGGGGGTCAAGGGCACAGGTGGAGGTATTCATGCTGGAGAGTATAGAGGAGACGTCCATTTCAGTGATTGAACTGAAGGATGAGAGTGAGTGGCTTGGAAGTAGGGGAGAGTCATGTTGAGGGCTTGGGGGGTGGTGGTGGGGGCTGCCAGCTGGTTGTGTATTGCAATGATTTTGTCGTTCAAGAAGGATAGAAATGAGTTGCATTTGCTGGTGGTGAAGGAGGTGGAGATGGTGTCCATGGGCTTGAGGAGTTTGTTGATGGTGGAGAAAAGCGTTTTGGGGTTGTTGGAGCCAGATTGGATGATGGAGGAGTAGTGAGAGGAGCGAGCGGTGTTCAGGGCATCTTTATATTGTTGTTGGTGGAGTTTGAAGGCATCCAGGTGAACAGTAAGTCCAGTTTTTTTGGCAAGACGTTCCAGTTGACGGCCCTGCGCTTTGAGGAGGCGAAGTCGGTCAGTGTACCAGGGGGCATTTCAGATATTTTTTTAAATGGACTCTTGACTGTTTAAGTTATAAGTGGATCACATGAGCCGTGATCTAAAACTCAGACAATGATTGTTATTTAATTCATCTGCAAAGACAAAAAACACTGAAAACAACTTCCAAATGTATTACATAGATGTATGTATCTAGAACTCAATAAAAACAAGTACAGTACATATGGTTGAACAACTTATAATCATAAATGGGAGACGTCATTTCCTGCGTATAGTGTACATCATGCATTCTTGTGGAGAATGAAGGAGCCACATTACAGTATGCATCCTCTCAAGGACCTCAGTCTCAGCCTCTTTCTGTGGACCTACCTTTAACTGTGTGCTATGGAAGCCTGAGAGGCTTGAGTTGGTCTGTGTTGTTATGTGCAACCCTTTCTATGCGTGTGTGGCTGTGTGATGACATAATAGTTATTGCTTTTTGATTGTGCTTTACGTAATATAATAATATATTCTATGACATAGTTGAATATATTAAATTAGATGTACAATATAAAACAGTGTAACTTAATACTTATATAGATAAATATAACCTAATTAAAAGGGGTATTCCACTCATTTCCTTCTACACTTCCATACAGCTGGGGTCCTCTTCAGTAGATCCTCCCTGCCTTTCAAACACTTTGACCACGCTTATTTTACTAACTTACTTCCTAGAACTGTATTTAGTGTTCCCAAGGATGAGTAGTACTCATCACTATCCAAATGACCACTCTAATTTAGTCAGCTCTCTATCCTTTAAAGATACATAAGCAGTATGCCACCTGGAGTAAATATGTATCAAGTCCAACCCACAAAGCAGCAGAAGGAGCTATGATTGGCCAGCATTTTGGTGTTGGGTCAGGCCACCAATCCAGTTGTTATTATTGTAATAACTGTGTATTTTGACATTTCTGGAAATGTTTAAAATGTATGTACTCAGAATGAAATGTTCCTTCTGTACAATGATAGAAAATTGGCTCCTAGCTGTTGAGATGCCTTGAATGTCAGTAAGACAGACGTCAACATCCTTCCACCCTAGTCTAAAAAGATGCCATTTTAACTTGGTAGAGGACTTTTAGATGTTACTCGCACTTGCAGCTGCGTGTACCAGTTACTTCACTCACAATCTATGTGAGGACCTGCAAAACAAATAATCTTTTTAGGCTTGAAGTACATGACTGTCTATTGGGTGTGGAGCTCTAAGTTCACTGCAGCAGAACAGATCCAGTGCAGACTTTTCTTCTCATCGTGTTAAGCCTCTAAATCTAACATAACAAAAAACTGTATACACATGTACCTGTTCTTGGACCAATTTGATTTTACGTTTTCCTCCCCGCATTTCATCATCCATCCTCTTGTCACATTGAAGAGACAGCGTGGACAAACGGTCCGCCTTCAAAAGAAAAAGTGGACAACAAATTGAACAAATAGGCACAATCCTCTTGAAACGACTTAACCGTTGTCGTTTCATCAGTTATAGGTGTACTGACCTACTTCAAACACAGGCTATTATACACAGTATGATTCTCACTGAAAATAGCACTGTACCAGACATTTACCACAGTAAATTGGCTATTGTATACACAGGTCTTCTCTTTCCCACAAAGCCTCTCTTTTTGACATGTATGAACCACACATGTCTAAAGACTATGGGACAGACAACGGTGTCTCACAGGAAACAAGCTACCTTCTCTTCTCCCACGACAGCATCATCGTCCTCTCCACCGCAGTGGTCCCCTCGCTCCAGAGCATCCAGCAGGTTGGCTGGTCTCTTCTGACTCTCCTGCACCTCACACTCGTACTCGATGCAGATCCTGGCCATCCCATTGGCTCCAGAGTGTTCATCTGATCACAGAGACCAGACAAGTGGTAACCAATCAATGAAGGACTAACCTTTCCTCTGTGGATTTAAAGGAGGCGTAGAGACCCTGCCTTTGTCTTTCTACTCACTGAGTCTCCTCCTCTTTAGGCTGGGAAGGTGGGCGTCCAGCTCCTTGGCCTTCTGGGTGTGGGCGCTTTGGGAGGACGAGCCGGAAGGGAAGGCAGAGGACCGAGTGTCTGGTGAGCACACTGTCCCACAGCTCTGTGCTGCAGCCTTCTTCTCTACCAAAGGCCTCTGGCACAAGCCCAAGCACAGGCAGTCAGTACAAGCTGATGAATGCAACTAGGACCAACTTCCATAATGCAGTGCCAACACACAGCCCGGTCAGCTGTACCGCTTTTCGGGTGACACATTCTGCCACAGATACACATGGTGGATTTAACAAACAGGTGATGCGGGCGAGAGTCGGTTTACATCTCATTATGGTGTTTGCAGGGTGCATCTCTCTCTGCATATGAATATAAAGGAGGATCGCACAAATAACAGCACATGTTCACAGAGGTTGATTACTTACATTTATTTACTAAGCTCAGTTTTGCTAGAATATTCTCCACCTCTGAAAGTCAGGCATTACTAATAGCACAAATTAAACTATGGTGGGACAAAAAGCTGACTTTACCTTTCTTGTACAGAAATCTTAATGACATCAGAGACTAGTCTCACTGGGAGTTAATGTAAAGACTGTATTCTAGTGAAACATTAGCTGTACTACTGTCACCATCTCCACAGGCCTCTCTCTCTACTGGTGGAGGTTTGTGCCTCTTAGTCCATCTCTTTGTCCTTTCTCATAAAAGTTGTCTGTCTCCTATTGTGTTAATAACATGAACAGTTCTTAGGGATTATCATTTCATGACTGACTTAAGTGGAATTTAACTGAGTGCAAGTAAACGTGAAGGAGAGAATACTACATACGCAAACTCAAGCTCTGTTTTTCCATATTCGTCATGTGTAACTGTAAAACTCTCTGTAGGACAGACACTTCCTGTTGCAGTGGTAATTCATTGATTGAATTCAGGGACATGTGTTCTGCTTCCTAACACCGCAACACTGGAGCACATGCTTTAACACTGTGGTAGCCATAGCAACAGCATGGAGAAACCTGACAGACTTGTATCTTGATTTATAGACGTGCATGTGGACCTGAGACTCATCCTGTAACATGTTCTCAAGGACTTGACACCTGCGTTGGACATGTATTTGTGTGTACGGTGATAAGACAGTCGAGTGTGCTTTGGGGTCTCAGGATGGTAACAATATCAACTTTCTGGGAAGAGATGTTGCTGTTGATAGTTTCCAAATATATATTCTAAAAATATAAATATTTATTTTGCTTTCAGTACCAAAAACCAAACATGAGTTGCTGAGTACAGTACACTGGTGTTACAGCAAACATCAACAACCCGTATTAAATCAAGCTCAACAAGATAGTTGATGCCAGGAATTGTATAATTTCGTGAACTGAGTGAATGCTAAAACCTACCATTTTCTGTGCCACCCTGAAGAACTGAGAGACGTCCCGGATTACATTCCCAAAGCTTTCATACAGACGCACATAAGGCCTGACCCAGGACGGAAGCTGAGCCCTGGCACCAGAGCCCTTAAACCTGCGGGAAAAGTCTCGTTATTCGAAATCACGCACCTTCATTATCATTATCCCAGATGATGTCGCACCAGTAGACAGGACTTTGAATTAGTAAATGGACTGCACTTTTATGTGGTTTTTCTAGTCTTCCGACCACTCAAAGCACTTTAACACTAAAGGTCATCATTCACCCATTCATACACTGATGACAGGGACTACCATGCAAGGTGCCACCTGCCCATCAGGACCATCTAACATTTATTCCCATTCATACACCACAGGCACAGCCTACGGGAGCAATGTGGGGTTAAGTGTGTTGCCCAAGGACACATGGACAAGTGGAGGCGGGGATCGACCCTGCTCTACCACTCAGCCACAGTGGGCATTCAGGAGTGGGCCATCCAGTTACATCAACTCCAAAATGTCTGCTGTAAAAAGGGTCTAGACACTGAAGCAGCTACATGGATTTCAGCCATCACTCATTTTATCATTTCCACTTGAACCATGAACCACTTCTGTGGAATGTGCCTTAACCAGTATCTCTGCGAGGCATTCCCTGTGTGATGCAAACATTATGATCCAACCATTCAAGGGATTTTCTTTGTCTGCTTTCCTGTTTGTTTAAACTTAAACGTCTTTTATCAGTTAACTTTATCAGCTAATCTATATTTCATGCGATTTTCAAAATTCATATCACGTTTTAATTTCAGTTATTTTTCATTGAGAGTGGAGCTCAAGGCTGTCAGCTCACCAGAGGGGCACGCTCACATGCACTAACATGAACGCGTGGCAGGCCCGGCTATGTACATAAAGAACAGAGAAGCTCCGATTACAACACACAACACACACATCTTTACATAGACAATAGATGTTTGATGCTAGATGAATGCTCTGAATATCACATTCAGCACCTTTGAGAACAAATCTGTTTTCATGATTGGTTCTTGCATGAGGTATGTGGGAATAGGTATGACTGACAGCTCCATGTCTGACCTTTGATCACACAGTAAGATGGCTCCATAGTCCTCCTTGTGGCGAATGACTCTACCGATGGCCTGGTTCACAGCTCTGAAAGCCTGCTGTTTGTACCACTCCTGTCCAGACAGGTACTGTGTATAAGACACACACACACACACACACACAATATGATTGAGCCACTAATACAACATCAGCCTTTCCAGTGAAACTCAGTAACAATCCACTCACCTTCAGCCCAGGAGTTTTCTTCCGACTCATCTCATCCAAGAACTGCATCTTCAGGATGACTCGAGGGTCCATCTTTGGAGGGAACGGAAGGCCGGTGATGATGACGCCCCGACCAAAGGTGTCTGCAAAATCCAGACCCTCACTAGCCTGGCACAGGAAGACATGAATAGAAGTGATGGGAGAGGGAGGCCTGTGTGTGAACTGACATGCGATATGAAGTAAATGACTCAGTTACTCTAAAGCTAGGAGACTAGCTGAGCGACTACGGCTTTCGATTGAAGTTGATGACATAAAAATTTAAAAATATTGATAAAACTGCAATGCTGGCAATAAGATGGACAGAGACAAAGAAAACAATACACAGGACAAATTGACATGGCATTATAGAGAAAAAAGATGGATAGGCACAAACATTTTAAAAACATTCTATTCTTCCATATGCTCATGTAGTATGGAAATCCGAATGTTAGAATACATTTAAATGGCAACAAATGTGCCTGATAACATGATAGGAAAGCTCAAAATGCAACCAAGTGAGAAATATGAATTAAATCAGAGTAAAGCTTTCCAGATCACAAGTGAGAGCCTCCAACATGTGGCCAGTAAGTCTTACATGCGTTGTATGAGGAATTTAAGTATTAAAAGCATTCCTCGTATGATTAATGGCATCCCTAGTGGTGAATATTAAATGTCACAATGTATTTACCTATGGAATGTATTATATGTTTACAATAGGTTTACTTATAGAAGTGTTAAACCATAAAAGCATGATCATTGAATGTATTAAACTAAAAAGTATAGTCACTGTATGTATTAAACACTGTAAAAAATAGTCATCAGGGCCAGAAAGGGATTTTTGAGTAAGACTTTTCAGAAGATGATCGTATGAGGACAAGCTGAGCATGCAGAGACACCGTCAACAGGAAGTGGTCAGTGAGGAGCACGGAGCAGAGGGCAGGCGGAGTCCGAAGGAGGCGGAGCCCGAAGCCAGGAGGGGGCTACTGGATTTCAGCCAATCACTGAGCTGACACGGACATTTCCAGACACTTTCAGAACTTAAAACCCTCAAACCCTGAACCCTCAAGGACTTACTGACTTCACCTGGTAAGTGGTTGAGTGTGAGAGATTGTGAGGGCTTGAAATGGTGCAAATAGGAATGGGACAGCCCTTTGCTGCAACATATCACGTTCCCATGAAAACGACAAACAATATGATGTATAATTGTGTGTATTTATTTTATACTGCGTACTCCCTGATGTGAACATCTTCACGCTCTATTCTCACATGATGAGGTAACTTCATATAATCTATTTACTCGTTTTTGTCAAAACAGCTTCAATGACTAAATCAAATATTTGATGAATAAATAAATAAATAAATATCTGATTTCATGTTTATTTTTTGTTCCATTTTTAACCCTTAATGTTTCTGAGTAAATTTATTATGACATGGCTGAACACACGTGATCCGTCCTCTTTGTTTACGTCTCCATGCTTCCACTGGTTACGCCGTGTTTAACGTCACATTGCAATGATTTGTGGGTAATTCCCTAAGGCTAAGTCAGCATACCATGCTGACTTATGGAAAGGGTTCATAAAGGGCTCAAAATGTCTGCCAGAGAGCCCTCAAACAATTGACGATTTGACAGTGGGACAGCCCTAAACCCTCACGGACTTCGTGGGAGCGCGCCTCAAAGTCCGTAAGGGGGGACATTGGGATTTGGCCACTGTTTCACTGGAGACCTTTCAGAGCTCGCGGACTATTGGGTGCAGGTCATGTGTTCTCTGCTTCATGAAACATAGACTATCGATAGAGTAATTCAGATTGTAACTGTTTTAGCTTCTGTTAATTATTAAATACCTTTTTTGATTATAACCTGAACCAGCTTATTTTTTAGTATGACTTTGCTGCCAAGTTAGCAGCAATGGAAGTCCTGCAGCCTTGCCTCCCTCTGGGAAGTTTCAGCCCCAACAGGTTCTTCTCCATACTCAGTGTATTACTGATGGAGATGGAGTTTGGCGAAACAGACGGGAGAACCAGCACAGGAGCAAAGTAATGTACTGCTGTGATGTATTTCAGACATCTAAAATAATCAACATCGGTTTAAGTGTAGCTATATTTAGAATATGTTCACCTCTTTACCTTTCTGTCAGACAGTCCATTCTGATGGACAACTGAAGCAGTTACCTGTGATCAATTCAATTACACAAGACTCATTTTAGGTGTCTGAAATACATCACAGCAGTACTGTCTCCTTACTCCTGTCTGTTTCTCCAAACTCCATCTCCTGTAGTGACACACTGAGTATGGAGAAGAACCTCATACAACCACACTTCTAAACATCTGAACTATCCCTGAGTTTTCAACAGCTCAGGTACTGAATTTCCAAAACTTAACATCCAACAATTTCCCATTGTTAGATGGAAAGTAAATGTTTTCCAGCAATTAAGCCAAAATAAATGTTTAGCTGATGGGGCCACTAAAGAGAAGCTATCTCTAAATGTCATAATTATCCATAATTCATTGAATTGCAATTTACTCTATTCATCTAAAATTCTCCATCTGACCTTTTGGAGACTGAGTTATGAAGATCAAACTGATTTAGGACTTTTCCAAACTCTATGGGTACACAGTAACCTCACCTTGCCTCGACACACAGCAAAGAATGTCCCCCCCATAGATGTTGGATCATTGACTTTGTTGTAATATCCGTCAATAACCTAAGAACAGACAGAGAGACAACATCTATTGTTGTTATCAAGCCCTTTAAGCAAATGTTACCAGTGACGTTCCACTCACAGGTTTTCAAAGTCATTCATGTAGATATTAAATAAAACCAGTCACCTCATTAAAGGTTCCCTTTCCTTTAGGTTCAACAAACATGGGCTTTACGTTCTCAATGCGATCTGCATGTCCGTTAGCCTGGCGAGAGAGAACACACACACACACACACACACACACACACACACACACACACACACACACACACACACACACACACACACACACACACACACACACACACACACACACACACACACACACACACACACACACACACACACAAAATAAATCAAGAGAAATACGAAAAAAAACTTTTCCTACAGATGATTCTGCTGATTTTCCACTTACTCTCCAGAAGTCCATGGTTTTTTCCATTAACGGGAAGGAGGGGAAAAACACTAAAAGACCATCAGGAATAACACGGCTCAGGTTGGCTGAGGAGAGATCACAGCAAGCAACTTATTCATGTGATGATCGAGACAGAAATGATGAGACAATTAAAAGCAATGGGAGAAAACCACTTGGCCCTTCTGTTCAAACAGTGAAATAATAAGTACCATTTAGTTAACGACAATCACTGCTGAGAAAAACACATCTTCAGAAATAAAACATTTCTGTATTGTTTGATCTTACCAACAGTGTTGCCTAAAGACGCCATGTTTTCAGGAAGAAACCTGTCAGAGGGAAAGATGATCAGTTCTATTTACATTGTCTCAACAAGAAGGTAAAGCATCTGTAGATCTCTATTGTATTATTAAAGTGAGTGCTCCAAAGGCAGAGTCACAGGACACGGTTGGGATTTATTGAGATGGAAATTATTCTTTGAGAAAGACAGGAATCTAAGTTCAGAAAGCTCAGCAACAAATCAAAACAGGAGAAGAAATTTGTTTTGTGGACGTATATGCTCAGGCCAGAATATACACCATACTTCATGCCAGTGTACTGTGTTTGGCATGTGTGTCTTGTGTGTAACTACTTGTTGATAAAAGCAGAGGACTGTCTGTAGAATAGAATACTAACCTTCTATCAAACGCTGAACTTAGGTGGACTCCATCTGGACCTCGTTCAATGATGCCAACAAAGATCTGGTCCCGCTCAATCACATGGCCGTTCTCCAGACTCACTGGAAACGGGCTGCAGCAAACAGCAAGAGCAACACACATTGTTGACAACCACAACATGACTAATGACTAGGTCACTAAAGTTTGAAATGAGATATTTCGCGTAACTTTTCCTGATCATTTTGATGAAAGGTGCTTTTGTTTAATAAAGCCCTTCAGCTGTGAGGAACTTGACTGTTGTACAGATTCTTTGTATTCAATGAAGAAGGGACTGAGGGGGAGGCACCAAGGCCCATTTATGATACTTTTGATTGATTCTGGCCCCCAGTCTCTAGTGTAATCTATATGCTGCCATGTACAAGACAATACCAGAGATGGGCTCCAACGTAGAGCTCTCAAACCTTTACCTCAAGCTCTTCAAACTCCGTACAGTATAGATCCACGGACCAGCTATTCTGATTCATGTACATTTATAGATTTTGGATATCTGAATAGGACATAAGTCTTGTTATTGCCTGGTTTTAAAGGCTGCATTACAGTATGGTGATGGCATTTTCTGAACTAACCACACTGTTTTAGCTTTTCTATTATTCAACTTAGTCATTGTATCCACATTACAAATGATTATTTCTAAAAAGAATTGTCGTTGTGTAAATGTTTAGTAAAAGCACCAACCTTACAATATTGTTGCATATCGATAGGTATTTGGTAAAAACAATTGTGATATTAGATTTTCTCTACATCGCCCGCCCTATTGTCAAGCCAATTCATTTTTGAATATAGCCAATTATGAGGTCAAAACCTTCAACCTGGACCTTTGACTCCAAGTGGACATTTGTGCCAATTTAAAAGAACTTCCCCCCCCAAGGTGTTCCTGAGATATCTGGTTCATGAGAATGGGACACATGTACGTGAGGGGGAACAGACAGACCACCCAGAAACATGATGCTATAAGTATGAAAATAAAACTTGTGGATGAAGTTGTTTGTATGGCCGCATCAATTCACACGCAGTTACGTTTTTCACAAAAAAAACATGAAACACCACTTTTGGGGAACCTATCTTCCCACCTGGACACCAAAATACCACAAAGACAGCGAAAACCAAAACCCTGGTCAGGAAAATACCAAACAGTCTGAGCCCTGGACATTGCACCTCCACAGAAATAGGGCACAATTTATTTTCATGTCGATCTGGGCCACGCCCTCTTATCACGACGTATAAAAACACTGTGGGGAGTTGTGTGTAATTCTTCCAGGGTGAGCCTGATTCATAGTCACATATGTAACTCTTGTTTGAGAAGGGACTGAGACTGACAATAGTAGCAGTAGTTCAGTGTTGAGCTGTAGTGTTCTACCACTCAGACTACTGAAGTCTGTGTTGCACTGCACCTCTGGAGGTACAACGAGCATCGAGGAGCAACAGGTGACTTACATCCTCATCTCACAGGTGAATGAGGAGAGGGGAGAGAGGGTCCCACTGGTCAGAATGATGCAGCGAACACCTTGATTCACCAGATCCTGCATGCTGAAGCCTGGAGAGAAGCACCAGTAACTCAGGATGTTACCTACAAGGAGCAAAGACACACATACGATCCAGTTAACCAGGGTTCCTCATAGGTCATATGAGAGAAAGTACAGACTGACTAAACTAAACATTTACCGGCAAACACAACACATCATGGCATTATGGTCATCAATTCATTTAGACAGGATGGAAGTTAAATAGAGGCTCTAATGTTTATTGTTTAGTCTTGGGGTAGACTGTATTTGAACAAGGTGAATACTGTAACCCATCACACCACAGGCTGTGTATCATCACCTTGTTTCTTTGATGAAGATGAAGCCCACACATCAGTGCTTTGCGGTTTCTTGTGGTAGCTTTTGTCTCGATGGATATGAACCTGAGCCAAACAGACAGATATGGTTGCTGACATCACTGTAGACATAAGTGCATGGAGATGCATATTTTTCCATATGGACACTCGGGTCTCTTAACAAACATGCACCTTAAAATGAGCCGTGTTGGTCTGCATTTGCTGTTGTCTGTCCTTCTCTGAAGGTTCACCACAGAACACCAGCTACGAGGAAAGGAAAGAAAGGAAGAAGTATTGCTGCTGCAGTAACTGAATGGATCAGAGTGTTCTACCATTTTGGTCAGGTACAAAGTACAGCAGCAAACCTGGTAAGCTACTGCAGACAATTTGGGAAATGTGTTTTTGTTTTCTGCCCAAAGAGTGGAATGAGAAGAACAATATAAATCGAATGACTTCATGTCCTCGTACGTCTGTGCAGTGCCTCCGGCTGTAATGCAGGTGGTCAGATGAGAGCCGGTTTTACTTTTGGTCTCTGTACTGACATGATCCTAAACCTGGCAGTTTAACTGTGGCAACGACGCTACAGGAAACTGCAGTCACTGTACCCGACTCACCAAAAAATAAAGTTCCAGCACGTATCGCCCCACCTTCTCTTTGTGTGCAAATGAAAGACATGTTAATCAGTGAGCTTTAGAGATGCTGGTTGGTATATTTTTTAACTCTGGACAGAACCAGGCTAGCTGCTTCCCCCTGCTTTCAGTCTTTATGCTAAGCTAGGCTAACCAGGTCCTGACTGTACTTACACATACATGAGACTGATGTAGATCTGACTCACAGGAATAGAGTGTAGAAAGTGTAATCTAAAAACTTGTAGCATACCTGTATGATATCAGCCAGCTTCTGCAGTCCACTAGTGTTCAGGAATATTCCCGGTTCTGATGAGATATACGTGTCACACATTATACTAACCTCTACACATAACAGGGTCTGCCGATATAGCCAGCAGACAGCGTCGTCTGTTACACTCCTACTTATATGTGTCATGAAGGGAAATAAGACACCATGTGAAAAATCTACATAACATGGTGGACAGCAGAAAGCTAAATCATGTGACAAAGAAAAATAGGGAGAAATGAAGCCATACTGACGTCCTGATAAGTGTCCAGTGATCTGCTCCAGAGCTTCATATACAGCTGTCTTGCTGTTGTAGGTCAGGTGGACTCTCTCCAACAGCTCATAGATGAAGCTGATACAGACAGAAGACAAGTCTCCTTCAAGATCCATATTCAACTGACTTTGTGTGGCAAGTCAAAAGGAAGACATCCACTGGAGTCTGGTTTGGGTTGATTCTGAGGAAGCTCGTTTCAGAACTAGAAGTCTCTCACACAACTGTGTCAAACAATGTCACTCCATAGCCCAACATCCCGCAGATGGCTTGCGATAACAGCAGACACCATGAGTGTTGATGAAATCTAACTACAATATAAGACAAGAAATATGAAATAGAGCCTTCCATACTTCATTTGATGTCCTATTTTACATCACTATCCCTGACTGTCTCTTTATTGTCCAGTACAAAGAATTCATAAGAGGCAGGTGACTCCGTGCGTACAGAAAACCTAAGCAGTGTATGACTTAACATGTGTTTTGGAAGGATGGTTAGAAAGAAGGCCTGATCCATTGACACACATGAAAACATTAATGGAGCAAAACGTAGCATTCTGCTAACTATCTATTACCACTCTCACATACATTCCAGATTTTGTGATGCCCTTTTCACTTGGAACATCATAGGAATCAATGACAGCCTCCAGATCCAGCAGTATCTCTGTCAAGCACACAAAAGCAGTTTGTTAAAACGCATCCCAGGCAAGTGCTGAAATAAAGCTTATTTATCTTCTTTAAAGCTTTAAGAATACTTACGTTTGATCTTAGCAATGGTTTCTATATTTACTTTTAAACCTGAAACCGAAAAACATGACCTGCTTAAATATATATAATATACTGTAAGAATATTTTTTTTTGATAACATTCAAATACATTTTTAATTTTGTGAAAATGAAATGCCATAAATCCCAGCCCCCATGTGTGCAACCTCATAAGCATTCTGACCAGAATTGAGGGTCTCGACGTTGAAGTCTTCAGAGACGGTGGCTTCCTTAGACTGCTCCACCAGCAGCCTGTCCACAGCACTGATGGCTGAGGCTACATCATAGGGAGTGAGGTCAAATGAGGTGGACTCTTCACAAGTCTTCTCCTGCAGACAACAGAAACATATGGTGGGACATTCGCCTCTCTATGAGAACTTCATCATCATCAACTATGTCCAGGACAGAGTCTTACCACATTGTGAGCTTCATCAAAGATGACCACGGCTCCGTTTAGCTCGATATTGTGAGCTCTGCGGCTCTGTGGAACCAAGGAAAAGACCTAAATACCAGCAGTCATGTAGCATGAAAACCACAACAACTTCAAGAATCTCGATGATAAGCAAGTGTAGTGTGAACAGTACAGAGATCTGACCACTTCGGAAGTTGTGTAGAGTGAACTTGGCATTAATCTGCTTGATAATGCAATACAAATCATTATTAAACAAAGCCTTCTCCACTTGTAATCTCTTGTCAATGCGAAAAGATAAAATGTAGTTTGAGACACTTAAAGTGAAGTTCATTCAGGTATCCACTGTGAATAAGGTGGAAGCTTGATGACGTAGGGCTACTACACAAACTATTGTAGCTGGCGAGTTAGCCACCACTGTGTTTGTGGATTGAGACAATGCTGCTGGACACTAGCTCACCAGCCCTCCTAAGACCATCAATTGATCACAGTAATTCTGCTGAAATGAAATAATTAAGCTCCAAACTCTGCTATGAGAAGAAAAAACATTAAGTAGCAACAACTAACTAATTTACCACTAGAATTGGTCACCTTGTCAGTAGTGAGACGAGGTAATCCTCCCTGTGTCACCATCAATCACCAAGGAAATGAAAACATGCAATAGCCATTACTTTAAAATCGGTAATAACGCATTATGTGGTCTTATAGTGTACGAGACATCCTCGTAGTGTTGTGGTACTACTACAGTCAACAGGTCAAACCCTACAATCAATTCCTACAACACAGGCAGAGAAACAAGAAATAAGCTCTCTCTCTATTCACAGCCATCACTCATCTGTGAATCAGCTCACCTTTGGATCCAGCAGGTAGTTGTAAGGCATAAAGATGACATCTGCCTGCTGCTTCAAGGACCGGGAGAGGTAGTAAGGACAGACCCTGCAGGAAAACGGCCAGCTTTGAAATTGAAATGTACGTAGTACATGAAAAAGGTAGGAGCCATCAACAGTAATATTTACAAGAGCATAGTCACTATACTGTATAAACTCATTAATATCAACAGATGTCACGCCTAAATAAAATAAAGACTATGCATGACTGAGTGAATTGAAAAAAGAATGAACAGAGAAAACAGAAAAAGAATTTGCACCAAAACCATATTTACCAATCTGCTGATGTCACTCCCAGTACGTAAAAGATACACATAATTCAGGAAGGACAGCTGGAAGAAATCACTGACTGTGAATGTGTTTAAATCAATAGATTCATATAGAACACGATAGATCCGAGTATGATCACATGGGTCTGTTCTCTAAGTTCATGTGTTGCTTGGATGTATTCTTATTCTTTCAGCCGTTAGGCCGCTGGTGTGAAACAGACTTGGTAACAATTCAAATAAATATAAAAACATAATTCATGGTAAGAAGGTTTCCTTCCATAACTTATAATAACCCACAGCAAACACTGAAGTAACCGCAGCAGAGTAACGCTGCATCCAGTCTGTGACTGTAAGACAGGACTCCAACACGTCACACTGCAACACACGGCTCACACATCATGACTATATGATATGAATATATGATGAGAGAATATGTACTGATTTGTCTGTTTCACACCACCGGGGTTACAGATAGGGTTGGGTACCGAAACTCTGTGCCAATATGGCACCGGTTCCTATACGTCTGGTATCTACCGAAACGCAACGCAGACTTCGGTGCTTCCTTTCGGTGCCTGAGCCGATTGAAATACTTTTTTGACACTACTCTGATGACTCCGTCCTGGCAGCAGGACTCGGTCCTCCGCTCCTCACTCATAGTATTATTACAACGGGGTACTTAGCGCTGCCGCTCATAAGCACAACACAGGCACGCGAAAGCTTCTTCTTCTTTGAGACCAACTGGCGGTTGGCAAACGACGAATTGGCGCATTACCGCCACCAACTGGTAAAATAAAATAAGTCATGAGACATGTCGTATTTTGCCAGAGAAGGAAAATATGCTCATATTTCTGCAAAATAATTGCTGCAGTGTGTGTACAGAGTGTGTGTGTTTTGTATTTATTTATATTTATTGAAGTATACTGTAAAATGTTAACAGTTAACATATTGTTCATAGTTAAAAAGTTTGAAGCTGTAGTTTGAAGCCAAGTGTTTTGTATTTATTTATATTTATAGTATACTTTAAACAGTTAATATGTTGTTCAATTTGAAGAAAAAAGTATCGGTTCAGGCACCGTTCAGGCACCGGTTTCGTTTTAGCACCGGTATCGGAAAAAACCCAAACGATACCCAACCCTAGTTACAGATGAAAGAATACGGCTAAAATATTATCACACGCCATCAGAATACATCTGCAACACATGAACTTAATATAATACACACATGAAATTATAGTCAGATCTGTCGTGCTCTAGATCAGGGATTCCCAAAGTGTGGTGCGCGCACCCCCAGGCTGCCTCTAGGGGAATGTAACAGACTGTCTCGTGTTTGTCGTTCTGGTGTTGACGATGATATGTCCCTTGAAGGTTGCCGTAGCGAAGGCGCAACCCCCGCCTCTGGCCAAAGGAGAAAACAATAATAAAGAGAGTAGCCGTGGGCTGATACAAGATGTCTAATCTCCCGACTCCATTGACTACTGTATGATAAGTGGCCTTATACACGAACCCAAGACGCTCGGTTACATGCATTATAAAAATCCCCCTTGTAAGATTTCAATTTAAAATTAAAAAACGTACAATTTAATAAATAAATGCACTTCAGCTCCTGCAGCCAGACTGTCTTTTACGTACACTAGCTAGCCTAGCTTGTGCAGCTAAGAGCTAACTTCATTCATTCAGCAACATTCATGCAAATATGATAAACGGGCTGAAAATCGGGGACACTGTCAGGTGGGACATCTGAAGCTATCAGTCATAAAAGAGGAGAGAGAGAGAGAGAGAGAGAGAGAGAGAGAGAGAGAGAGAGAGAGGGACACAGAGAGAGAGAGAGAGAGGGACACAGAGAGAGAGAGAGAGAGAGAGAGAGGGACACAGAGAGAGAGGGACAGCGAGAGAGAGAGGGGAATCGGAGGCGAGAGGAACGGAGAGGTGCGTTGGGGAGAGACCGGGAGAAGAAATCGAACGGGAGTCAGAGACTCCAAAACAACTGGAGTCTCATTCTATGTGTGGTTAATTGTAAATGAAATGTGATAATCTGCCTCTGAGCCTGTGCGTGTGTGCTCGCCATCCGTATTGCTCTTTAAAAGTGACGCCTTGTGTAACTGAAAGTTATTGAAACTTTGTTGCAGTGTTTCAGGGCGTTTTCACACCCTTAGCTCGTTTGCTTTGTTCTGATTCAGGGATTAATATGATACAATGTTCAAGTTGCCCCTTTGTTCGGTTTGTGTTCACACTGTAACATTTAACAGCGCACTAAATCTTGTAAACAAACACCACGCACGAGCAAACTGTTCTCTCATTGGTCCGATTTCTATGCGCTATAAATAGGCTCTGTTGCTTCTTTTTTTTTTTAAGGTGTGGGGGATTGGGGGTGCGTGAACCCGGTCGGGATGTAGAAGGGGGTGCGCGGCCTAAAAAGTTTGGGAACCGCTGCTCTAGATGAAGCATTGATATTATAAATCTGTTCATTTACACATTCACACAGTCAGTGATTTATTGCCAGCTGTCCTTTCTGCATTTGTCCGTTTAAACTGTGTTGCTGTCAGTGTGAATTATGACTTCAACGTCTTCGTATTTCTGTAATACAAATTTACGTTCTACGTACTGAGCTGTGATTGGTCAGTAGGCTGAGCCTTTATACGAGTTGATCTCTTATCTGGAACATCTCTAGCTCTGGAGCAGGTTAGGTCTTCAGCATCAGTTACCATGATACACCCAGTAAGAAGTGAACCTCCATCATGGGATTGAAAAGCAGAGTTACCCTGAAGTTACCTCACGAACCCCAAACCCTGCTTTGTAAAAACAGGCCTCTGGTTTCTTGTAGCACCCTAACTATTCATTCTAACTATTCAGAACCAGTTCCCGGTCAGAGGGGGGGTTCTGGGGCATCCTCTTCATCAGGGTGGTTGCTAAGGTATCGCTACAGTGTTTAGGAGGCAGCCACAGCTCGGCCCTTGTGGCTGGTTGGGATTTGCTGGATAGCTCCACATGTAATGTGGAGGTTAATGGGGGATTGTCACAGTGATTCTCTGGGCTCTGTTGTATTATCAAAGGTATTAATGGAAGTCAAGTTGGGTTTTTAGGAAGCTTCAATTGTGTTTTTTCCTGCATTGAATAGTCCACATGACTGATAAAGAAAATAATCTGCAGATGAATCTATAATGAAAATCAATAGCTGCAGTCCTACTCTCCACACACATCTATTTGGCAAACACCATGAATCAGCTATTTCATTGGACTTATTAGTGAAACAGACAAATCTCACCTCTGTTTGTTGCCGAACTTGACCAAGTCTTCCACGTCAAGGATAGACTTCACCAGGTCTTTGTCAGTGCTCTTCTCTGAGGAGGAAAAGGAGGACTTGTCAAAAAGGATACAAGTAGCATTTAACCAACAGAGGTTAGTCCTCCCGGTTTGCTCATTATAGTCGTTTAGTGTTGCCTCCCTGATGTCGACTGTATGTAGTTAAAACGTGTTGTCACATTACCTTCAACGTTATTGTAGTAGACACATGACCTGGTGGAAACTTTTCCTCTGCACATGTGGACCTGAAAAACAGGTGATAGCATGGAATCCACAACAAGTCATGTCAATGAAATCTGTACACATGGGTTCAATACCCCCTTTCTCCCTCCAATGCCAGAACAACAACTTTCCATGTCTTCTTAGAGACCCCAAAGCCCAAGACTACTCCCCCATTCTGACTAATCTCATTCTATGTGGAGGATTCTTTAGGACAGGTCGGCTGACACAGGACCCAAAACAAGGGTATTTGCATGTACCGGTAATCTTACAGCGTGAACAAACCAGTGGAGTGGTTTGCTCACCTTGACGTGGTTGCTCTCCTGTCGCAGCACTTCCTGGTTGATACACAGCTGCTCTCTTGATCCCAGCACACACACCTTTGGACTGAATCAGCAGAGAGAGAGATGTACGTCAGAAAAAGGCACTGCACTAACAAAAAGCTTTACTTGCATGAAGTGCATCTTGTACTGTTTGGAACCACATTGTTTACCTGTATGAGGTGTTCTTTAGCTCACTGATAACCTGTGCCAGCTGAGAGTGAGTCCTGGAAGCATATATGATCTTGGGAATATCTGTGTAGTAGGCTGAGAAACAATAATATCACAAAATAATTACACAAGAGTTACATGAATACCATAGAGAACAAAGCCACTTCCCTTCTGATGAGAAACAAAGCGGTTTTGATCCTGTTTGAATTGTGCCATGAATTACACATATGATGTTTGTCAACTTAAAAGATAATTCTGCATGTCAACAAAGTTGCAGTTATATTACAAACATACATTTCACGTGAAGGGGAGGGGCTCTGCCTCTCTATAGTGATGGAGAGGTTAGGTCAGCAGCTGTTATTTCTAAAGACTATACTGGTATGAGCAACTCTGTCCCCTTGATGTTAGTGCAGGATTAAAGCACCCAGCAGAGACTTGGGATGATGTGACAGTAGGCTCATTCGAGATGAATCGATCACCGGTGATCACCGCACAATGCATGCTGGTTAGATTTGTCCGACTTGATCCCGACTTTCTCTGACGTCATGAACACATGGGCACCGATAACCTCACAAGAGTGAGGCGATGCAGTCGGCTGTGTGTGCTGCAGACACACCTTGTGGAGAGCTGGTTTGCAGTTGCTAACACTGTACACTGAGTCAGGTGGTGTATGAGCTCAACAGTTCAAAACTCATTGTTGTGTTTCCATGTATTAACCCAATACTGGATCCTGAAAAAGACAGCCCCTGACACTGTAGACTGCACTGAGCCGCCTGGTGAAAGGATGTGAACATACTTGGTGTGGCTCCGTCTGTAGCAGCCGTCCCCCAGGAGGACATGGGTGTGTTGGGGAACATCTCCTCTCCGTTTAACTTCTCTGCTATCTTGCGGGCAGAGATGGTGTCCTTGAAGTGCTCTCTCCAGGCCAGGGTGGCACACAGCAGGCACAGAGTTTTACCAGTACCTGTGGGACTCTCCAGAACCCCATTTTGCTTCTGAAACAAACAGGCACACATGAAGGTTTCATCTTTGAAGAGATCTGCCAAACTCAGCAGCTTTTAACTCCTGACAGAACAAGGATTAAGATGTTTCACAAGTCAGATTTTAGGTGATTCTGCCACTTCCTGGAGATCAAGCAGCTGTCAATTAGCTCTTGACTTGTTGTGCTCTGGGGTTTGTTTCGATGACAGATTATTATGGCAGCTAACACTTTTCAACGTTGTCCTATGTTCGTTGGAAAAGGCAGCAGCTTCGGCCGTCTATCACACAGAGGACTGTAAATGATGACAGAGCTCTTAGTCCACAAGAAGCAAGAATGACGTCTTTTACAAGTGCAACATAAACGCTACACCAATCTAAACCAATGAGACATTACATGTAGGTTAACCCATGACGGGACTCCGCGTTACCTTTTGAAGACACTCAATCACTTTGCCCATGTAGTCCTTCTGACAGTCATATGGCGGAAAAGGGAAATTCACCGTCACTCCATTCAGAGTTAGTGAAGGCATCGTGAGTGTCCTAGCGTCACTAACAGCTGCAGGATTAACTAACGTAGCGCTAAAAAGGACGCACTATGTGAAAACTGGTCGTGGCTCCAGATTAACTGTCAAACATTTTAAAATGAAGTTAACATTTCATTGTGAACTGAGAAGTTGTACTGCTCTACTCTCTGGACATGCCTGAGCTTGGCGCCAGCTTGCCGATTTCAGGCGCGTACTGCTCATGCGCGCTTTAACTACGTACTGTGCTGCGTTCAAATACTCCCTGAATAATGAACAACGTTTTGACACCAGCGTTGGCGCTGAGGAGGCCGGTCTGCTATGTGAGGAGTCTCCCGCAGGAAACATGCAGTTCACTTATTTTTATAATAACTAAAATCAGCCAAATACTCAGAAGCACAGACACGTCTATAGGTTCACACAGAGAATACTTAACACTCAGAAGGCTTTCTGATCTTCTGAAGGCTCTGACTGTAAGTGCTAACTTGATATAAATATAGACACGGTATACTGAATGCTAGGTATCGGTTATTCATTAGATGTCAGCTTTTCTAATGCAGACAAAAACTACAAAGGTTCTACTTCACCTCCTGCTGTATTGTGCTGGAGCTGTGTCTATAGTGCGTCTGCTATTGTAAGAATTACAGGGGTGGCTATTATTAAGTCATGGCTTAAATCTTTTCAAAAAGACATTGATAAGATGAATCTCTTCTGTTGCTGTTACAATGTTACTTGGGAATGTGTGAAACACACAATGAAAGTGAAAACATGAGGTTGATATTTTTTTACCCCACATTCATATGGACTGGAGTAGATGTGTATCCATTAGTCACACTGAAAAGGGTCCAATCACTGCCGTTTAAAGAAGTCACTGTCCACACGTAATAATGACTCAATTCAACAAGTACATAATTTATTCTGTCATAGTGAAATACATTAATCATGAAATAGAGCAGGTGGATGTTGGACATCCTACTCCTCTCCTGCTGTGGTCAGAACGATTTTGTGTGGGTCGTAATAGTTCTGGTCGATGAGAGGAAGACCCTCCTCCTCTCTCTGCTGGACCACACGCTCTGCCTCCCTTCTGGCCCACTGCCGCATGCTGGAATGACAGACGAAGAGAGAGAAGGAGGGAGTGAGGAAGAGAAACCTTCAATACTAAACATGAATAATAATAAACCTCAGATTGACTTGGGCGGGTGGCCACTTGGGGCTGAAGACCACCACAAAAAGCTTAAAGAGGAGGAATAAATAAGCAACAATCAATGCTAAAGAAAACGAGAGACAGTCAGTGCGACTACCGACAGTGGCAAGCTACCGAGCTGAGCGGGCGGGGCCACATTTCGTGAGAACACCCTTTGTTGTTACGATTGGATTTTCATTAAACTATATTACGAACTGT